>QAPF01000701.1:0-20048 GCA_004367935.1 Colletotrichum sidae | reverse complement strand
ATATATAGTAAAAAGAAAAGTTACTAGTATTAGTTATATTATACTATAAGGTATATAGTAACTATACGTATTGTTATATATGTAGTAGTATACCTTCTATATCTTACTAATAATAAGTACTAAGTATTTAATACTAGCTATAGCTAATTATATAGTAATTAGTAAATAATTACTATACTATAGATCTAGAATCTTATATAGCGCTTCATACTATATAATAAAGGAATAATAACAATAAATAACTAGAATACTACTTTACACCTATATAGCAAGATTACATATAGCATGCATTACCCTCTAGATAAACCAATAATTACTTTTTTAAAAAATTATAATAAGATTATAATATTAATACTAGCTAATTAGTAATACTTATTACTAGCTATTAGTAATTACTAGCTATTAATAGCTAGTAGTAGTAGCTAATAGCTAGTAGTAGTTACTATACTTAGTTTATATAATTAGAAGGTATATACCTACTAGTTATAATTACTTACTATAGGATTCGAACTTACTACTCTTACTATAAAACAGTAAAGGCTAGCTAGATATTAAACTACTATGTTAAGCGGGAGAAATATACATTATATTTTAATAATAGAATAATTATTAATATCATATATCTATACTTCCTATAATATATTAATAGTTTACATATTAGTAATCTATTTTTCTTCTCTTATATTTAAATTTATATTCTTTACTACTTTCGTTAATATAAATATAATTAAGGAAATTAGTATACAACTATTATTATATCAAAATAATATTTTATTATCTATTTTAAAATTATACTAACTTTCTAATTTTTAAAAGTAAAAGGAGAAAAGGTTTTAAAAAAGCTTATTTTATCTATTAAAAGATTTGTAATTACAATAATAACTTTTCATAATATACCTAATAATTTCAAATCTCTTAAGGCTTTTAATATGTTTAATAATAATATCAATAATAATATTAATCCAAAAGAGGATGAGGAAGAACTAACTTGTAAGATTTCTTTTTACTTTCTTAATTTAAAAGAACTTGATATTATTAATAATTACCTTATCAACTTAGAATATTCCTAATACTTTTATATTAATAAGTATACTAATAAAGTAACATTTAACTTTTAGCATATTAAGAAAGTTAATTACTAGTTTGAAAGAATAACTAATAATAATACCTAGCTACTTATAGATAGAATTATGAATACTCTTAACACTAAATAGTATTAGATTTATAATATTATTTTTTTAGTTTTCTACTCTTTTATATAAAGTTGTAATCGAGCCTAAATCCTTATATATATTGATAATTAGAGTAGTATAAGTAAGTTTTATATCATTTAACTACTTCATACTACTTTCTTAAATCTCACTCAAAGAAATAATAAATTAGATTTTATTATAGTTATTACACTTATTAATATTACTGTAAATAATATTCAAAACTTACCTTTTTAGGATATCTTTTAACTACTAATCTAAACTTCAAACTTTTAACTATTAACTACTACTAATCTATTTAACCTCTAGCCTAAATAGTATTATAAAAATACCTTATTATTAATAAGAAGTCTATAATTCATTTAAATACATTTGTATTTATTAATAGTTATTTTTACTACTTATTCCCTAAGATTGATCTACTTTTTAGTAATATAAATATCTTTATTCTAAGAGACTTTTATCAACTCCCCCTTATTTATAAAAAGGCTTTCTTTACTTATAGATAATTTATCGATATATTACTTTATAAGATTTCTACCTAAGATACTTATTTTCTATTCAATATTTAGTTACTTTTACTCTATACTTAGAATAATATCTAAAGTCTTGACCCTATATATAGATTGAACTATAAGCTCTACCTTATAATAGTATTTATACTAGTACTAACTTATAACTAGTTAAAATAGTAATGAAACTACCTATTATTATAAATAAATTATACTTCTAGTTCTAATATTTAACCCTATAGTAGTGGAAGACTTCATAATAATAATCTATATAAAGAAAGCCTTATTAATACTAAAGCTTAATATATATAACTCAAAGTAATAAATAAAGTTATAAGATTAAGAACCTTTTTAAACGTCTTAAAAATAAGATAAGATAAAATAACTATAAAGGCTAGGTATTCTATAACTTGTTATATTTCTATATCTTTTATAATAAATTCAAAATCCCTTTAAACTCTATATAGCTACTTAGAAGAAAACAGATATAAGATAAATATAATAATATTTATTTAGAATCCTTATACCTAAAGCTATTGATTTATTAGATTAAGCTTTAATAGAATTATCCTAAAAGGTATAGTTGATAGATAGCCTATAGATATTTAAGATATAACTATCTAGCTATCTTAGAAATTATTATATTAAACCAAATATTTTAGAGATTAGGTATTGATTAAATAATATTCTAATATTAATATATTATTATAATATAAACTACTAGAGATTTTAGAATATTATAATTTTATAATTATAAGGGTTTTAAATACTATTGAGTTATATTAGAAGTACTTATATCTATATAAATATTATTTATATATCAGCTATATTTAATATATTAAGATTATTTACTAAAAAGGATAAACTAGCTCTTATTATATTTATATAGAAATTATAAGTTAGCTTATATTAATAGTAGAGAACTTTTATATCAAGAGTATAAAGCTTTATCTTAGGGGTAAATAGGGCTTAGGAAGGATGTTAAGGTTATAAATATTAAAGTTATAATAGATATTTAAATAGAATATTTAGAGTTAGTAGTATATAAATACTTTAAGATATTTAAATTATATATAACTATAAAAGTATAAAGGTGTAAAGGTGTCAAAGTATAAAGGTGCAAGGGTATAAGGTTATTATAGAAAGAGTTATTAGTTATTTATTATTAAAAGGGTTAATATAAAGCGGATATACTAGCTATTATAACTATAAGGGGTTTAATCTTAGTTTAATTAGAGGCTAGTTATAGTAATTAGCAGGGAGGTAGGAAGACTAAAGTTATACTTTAGGGAGTAGTACATCTACTAATAGTTATAGTAGTAAGCGAGCTATTAGTTCCTCTCTTTCTATTTTATATAATAGTTAAATTAGATATTATTATCTATAGTAGAATGATAAATAAGTCTAGTTTTAATATATACTAAAATAAATATATAGAGTTTTAGATATTCAGCCCCCCTATCTAGTGGGTAGCTTTATATAACGCCTAATAAATAATTTCTATCATAGGAAAATACCTAGTTATATACTATAGTTTATATATATCTCTATAAGTAAGTATAATTAAATGGACCTAGTAGTAGAACTATTAGTTCAAACTTAGTCCCAATTTAGAAGTATATATATAGAAGCTAATAGGTAATAGAATAATAACTAGATATATAAACTTACTAATATAAGCTTTATAATAGTTTGTATAGAAGGTTATAACTTGACATACTAGTAGTAGCTTTAGAATATTGAACTTACTATAATAATACTTATAATATTAACTCATACTAACTAAATACTTATTAAGTGATAATACTACTAGTATATCTTAATAATACTAGCTATAGATAGAAAAGAAAGCGATAGATTGAGACTAGCTAATTATCTTTTAAAGTATAAGTTAATAGCTATCTATAATAATACTACTAATAATAATAATAATAAGAATAGACTGCTTCTAGCTACTATTACTATATTTAATCCTTATAACTTTAATATAAATATTAACCTTATAAAAGTTATTAATAACTATAAGAATTATAACTATCTTTTTAAAAGCTTAAAAAGGCTAGTTTTATATAAAAGTGATTTTACTATCCTCTCCAGCCCCTTTAAAATAGCTATAATTATATTCAGCTGTAATATATTATTAGAAGATAAAGCTATTAATAGAACTAAAAGAAAATTAAAGTAATAAAGAAGAATCTAATACTTAAAAGTAGGATGTTTCAAGATAACTTTAAATATTTTGAATATATTCTAGAAGTAGTCTATTAGATATCTGAAAAGATATATATATTGAAGTCTATTATAGACGTTATTATTAGCTAATAATAGGAAAGGTATAACTTAAGGTTAAATATATTGTATTAAGACTTATATGCTATTAGTATAACCTTGCTGCAATTTAAAAACCTGAAGTAATTATAGCTATAACTATTAGTATAGGGTAGGTTGGAGCATAGGTCCTAGCTGGGAGCTAAATATTCTCTATATAAAGTTAAAGACTTTAAAATAAATATATAATTTATAAGTCTTTCTTAAATCTTCATAATTACTTTTTATTTAACTATATCTATTACTTTTACTTTATAAAATATTTACTTTTAATAATACCCTATATATTTTTTTATTAATATTAAAATTGATAAGTATAATTCTCATTACATAGTATCTTTCTTTAACTTGATATATATTATTAATATAACTTATTTACACTTTGAAATAAATAGAGATAGGAATAAGTATGGCATCAAGTCTACTGAGCAGTCATACTAAGACTATATAAGGCCTAACCGCTTTATTTATATATATTTAAGCGTTTCATTCTAGTTGGAATAGGTCAGACCTTTTAATAACTTATATTTAGACTATATGTTATATTCTTTTTATAGTTATAAGCCTCGGAATATATAATTACCTTTTGAATCACTCTTAATTAACAAATATAAAGGAAATCTTTTTTAATTTATTATTTTAATTCTTTAATAGATTATTTAAAAACGCCTACTTAACAACTAGTAACTTTAATATAATAGTCAAACTGTCTAATAACTCTAATTTCAACTATTAATATATTATATTATAACTCTATATAATTAGTCAAAATATATAGAAATATCTCAATCTAGATATTAAACTAAACCTTAATATCTGAAAACCCATTAATCTACTTAATTTAAATGAATAGCTTATTGAAGATAATACTATATGCTAAATACCTAAAGATATTAATTCTTTCATTCTTTTAATCAGAAGTATTTTTGATTACTATATAGTAGATTTTAAACTTTAAGTAGTTTAAGAATCTAATTATAAGAAAATAAAGAAATCTTATAATACAATATAAATATAGATCAGTATAACTATTAATAATAACCTCTTAATACTCATTTAAATAGAATTACTTAATAATAATAATATCTCTTTCTAAGTTCTTTTAAGAGTTTTGAAGTATTAGTATATTCTAAATGATTTAGTTATAAGGTAATAAGTTAGAGTATAATATAAAAGAATTCTAAATAAGCCTAATTTGAATATTTCTACTTTAATATAATATAATAAGTAATATACTATCTATCCTTAAGTAATTATATATTAGACTTTTAAAGTCTAAAGAATTCTAATTATTAATTAGTTATATTAAAGGTCTTTGATCTATTTAAAGTTATATGCCTGTTAGGAATCCTTTAAAGAAAGCTCTACCTAGTAGTCAGCTCTTACCTTATAAACTCTATAGATAATACTAGTACTAAGGAACTATTTAAATAGAAAAAACCTTAAGTAGTAATAATATAGTTAATTAATATAATTACCAATAAATATAGAAAGTATATATAGGCTTATATTTATTATGATTACTTCTTTAAAAGATTATAGTTATATAATACTAATACTAACTAACTAGTAATACTTATTACTAGCTATTAATAATTACTAGCTATTTATAACTACTAGTAAGAGCTAATAGTTAGTAGTAGTTGCTATATATAGTTTATACAACTAGTAGGAATGCTAGTTACGGTTGCCCGCCGCAGGATTTAAACCTATTGCTCTTGCCGTAATAGTAAAAGCCAGCTAGACGTTAAACCACTACATCAAGCGGGTAAGAATTCTAATTATTAAGAAGTAAATTTAAATATTTAATCAATATATTTTAGCTAATTAGACTAAAGTTTAATATTGGAATATGATTAAGAGAGACATTCTAAATTTAGAAATTAATAATCTAATTAAATATAGAGAAGTCTTCGTAGTTTTATCTTATATTAATAAAGTCTTAGTAAATAACTAAAGTGAAATACTACTAATTTGAATTATTCTAGTAGGAAAATTAGATAAAATATCTTAGTTAAATTTATAATACTTATATGATTTTAGAAGTTACTTATACTTTCTAGAAGATTATAAGTATATTAAATATATTATTATAAGTTTATATATTAGATTCCTACATACTTAGATAATAGTTATTATTTAAAATAGCATTATAAATAGGATAAATAATCTAAAGCTTTATATTATATATTAGAAATTAGAAGAAAAGCTAATAGCTTGCTTTCTACTATAACTATTAGTAGATATATTGCCTCTTAAAGTATAACTTTAACCTCCCTACCTTCCTACTAACTACTATAACTAGCCTCTAGTTAATCTAAAGCTAAATTCCTTATAACTATAGTAGCTAGTATACCTACCCTATATTAACCTTTTTATAGATAATAAATAACTAATCACTCCTTTTATAATAACTTTATACCCTTATACCTTTATAGTTATATAATTTAAATATCTTAAGATATTTACTTACTACTAACTATAGATATTCTATTTGAATATTTTTTATAACCTTAGTATCTATAACCTTAACATTCTTATTATAAACTAAACCCTACTTACTCTTAAGATAAAGCTTTATACTACTATTATAAAAGTTCTCTACTATTAATATAAGCTAACCTATAACTCTTATATATATATAATAAGACTTAGTTTACTCTCATTAGTAAATAAACTTAATATATTAATTAAGTAGAGGTAATATATAAATAATACTTATATAGATATTAATATTCCTAATATTATTTAATAGCTTTTAAAACCCTTATAATTATATTATTATAATATTCTAAGGTATCTAGTAACTAGTATTATAATAGTATATTGATATTAAGGTATTATCTAATTGATACTAAGTCTCTGAAATTTTTAGCTTAAAATAATAATTTATAAGATAACCAAATACTTATTTTTTAAGCATCTATAAGCTACCTATTAATTATAGTTTTTAAGATAATTTCATTAAAGCTTAACTTAATAAACTTATAGCTTGAAATATAGAAGTTATAAATAAATATTATTATATTTATCTTATATCTCTCTTCTTATAAGTCGCTATATAGATTTCAAGGGGATTTTAAATCTATTATAAAGGTATAAATATAGAAAAGTAATAAGTTATAGAATATCTAATTCTTATAAGTATTCTATTTCATCCTATTTTTGAGAAGTTTAAAAAGGTTCTTAACCCTATAACTTTAGTAGTTACTTCTAGCTATATATATTAAGCTTTAGCTTTAATAAAGCCTTCTCTATATAGATTATTACTATAAAGTCTTCTATTACTATAGAATTAAATATTAGAATTAGGGGTATAATTATCTATAATAATAAGTAGTTTTATTACTATTTTAATTGAATATCAGTTAGTATTAATATAAATACTATCATCAGGTAAAATATATAGTTAAATTTATATATAGGGTGAAGAGCTTAGATATTATTCTAGATATAGAGTAAAAGTAACTAAATATTAGAAATTAATAATAAAAGGATAGCTTAACTCTAAGGGATATATTAATAAAGCTAAGGATGTACTTTTAGACATATTAAGAGTTAAAATACTTCTGTTAAGTAGTAAGCCTAATAGTAGTAACTATTACCTATCTAATTTAATATATATAAATATCAAACTCTTTTTTGAAACATTATTAACTAAAATCCCCCTTAAGATTTGTTCAATTAGTTAAATATTTTACTTATTTTTAATAAATATAGTATTTAATAGTTATAAAGAAGTCTATATATTATTAATTTCATAGACTTCTTTAAAAAGAAACTTTTTAAATTGAATAAAGAGATAGAGATTATTTAGTATAATTAAGCTAACTTCTCTATAATGTGATAAAATAAATAAGTAATTCAAAATATCTTCAATAGTCCAAGTAGGAAGAATATATTAGACTTGAGATTAAATAATTTATTGTACATTAAAAACGTTTATATTGATTCTATTTTAGAAACTCTACTTTTCAATAAAACTAAAATGTAATATACAGGCCTTAATTATACTTTTAAATTTAGCCTAATTTACTAACTATTAGAAAATAGTTACTTCGAAAGTGTAATTCTACATTCTTTAAATATAAGCTAATTTCAAATTATCTTATAGTCTATTTAAGTAGTTTAGATATTATCTTAGAATCTCTAAATATATTATTTCCTCAACTTTACTTAAAAATAGCTTTCCCTAAAGTATAGTCTAATAATACTTATATATAGTATGTTTAAATGAAGTATTTTAAATAGAATACTTTGAAGTATTTGGTTTTTCATACTTGAGGAGTTAAATTATAAGACTAAAGTAATTAGGTTATTCTTATTATATAAAAGCCTATCCTTAATAAGTTATCTCTAGATAAACTTGAGAATTATATTTAGTCTATTTATTTTACTATATTACTTGAAATCTATATAATTTCCTTAAGGCTTATATAAAGAACTTCTAAATACTTATTATTAAAAGTAAATCTTTAGTCTTTCTCTGTATATTTCTATTATTTAATGAAACTTATAGTTTAGTCTTTTGAATATTAAAGATGTTAAAAGGTTAAATAAAGTGATAGAAACATCTTTTAATATATAAGGTTTAAGAGGATATTAAAAGAGTTATAAAAGTAATTAATAGAAAAACTAATTATTAAATTTAAGTAATAGAATAAATGATTAATTTTAAGTTATTTTGTTTCATATTGAAGAATCAGTTAGAATAAGTGATTATATTAGAAAAACGACTAATTACTTAAAGAATAAAGATATAAGGAACTATAAGACTACTCTTTAAACTCTAAATAGACTTAATTTCAATAGTAGTTATATTGTATAATATAGTTCTTGATATTGAAAATAATCAGAATTTATTATATAAAATTAAAGAAGTGTATTTTAAATAGCATTTCTATTAGTAAGTATTAGAATATACTTTAAGCTTTTATTAAGACTTATACTTCTACTAAGGATAGACGTATACTTATAAATATTAAATATACCTATTGAAGAAATATTACAAATAGAGTATTATAAAGGAATTATTTAAAACTTAAACCTAGGGAATATATTAGATATCTAGTCGGCTACATTCTAAATACTTATAATTTCTATAAAATTTAGATTCCTATTTTCTAAAGGATTATTATTATTTAAAATATTAGATTTAACGAAGAAAGACTTTACTTAAAATAAGATTTATATAAAGTACTTATAAAAGAAATTATAAAGTTACTAACTAAGTTATTCATAAAAAAAGAAGAAGACTTTATTCTTAAAATATTTGGAAATTTTAAAGTAATAAGAATACTTAACAAAAAGGCTTTTCTTCTACTAATTATCCTATTAATACTAAAAGTAGCTTAAGAAATTAGACTAAGCCTAAAATTAGTTTTACAAATTGATAGGAAAAGTTTAATTATATCTTGATTGATATTTAAATTATTAAGACTAATTTAAAACTTATATTAACTCTAATTAAAAGAAGTAATTTCTAATAGTAGTAAGAGTTTGAGAAGTATACTAATAATTAGAAAATTGAATAGTAATTTAAAATTAGGAATCTAATTAGTTAAGAGGGGATACTTACTTTAAATAAATATAGAGATAAATATTTTAAGACTCTTATTTAACTAATTTAGAGAAAACTCAAATATAACTCTAGACTTTAATTATTTAAAATAGCAAATTTAGCTACTTAAGGAATAGATTAATAATATAAGAGTAGATAATAATAATAGTTTTAACTAGAAATTAATATTAAGAATTATATAATACTTTTAAGAAAATATAATAGTAGTATTTTATATTCAATAGAATATAAATAAGATAGTTTTACTAATATTTATTCATCCAATTAGTAATAGAGACTTAATAAAAATAATCTTAACTTTTCAAAGATATTCCTTATTATTTAAAATATAGTATAAAAGAAGAAACATTCTTCTATTAAGATTTAAATATTTATTAATTAATTAATTATACTACTTAAGATTTAAAAAGATATTACTTACTTATTAGAATTACTATAAAAGTCCTTTATTAAAATAATAAGAATTAAAATTATAAAACTAAAAGAAAAAGATACTTAGTAAGAGAAGGATTACTAAGATATTAGAATTAAGCTTCTTCTTTCTAAATAGGTTTTTATTTATAAGATAGATATAAATAGTTATTTAGAATAATATAAAGTAAGGATTTATATATATAGAGATATATAACTAGTTAATTTACTATAGATTATATATATAATAATATTAATTATTCAAATATTTCAAATATTTATAGTAATTATAGTATAATTTGATTTTAAAATCTTATAATCTATATTATTAATATATTTCTAAATATTATAACGGATTTTAATAGACTTCTAATAATAGTTAAACTATTAGATAGATTGAAAATTATAAGGAAATATACTAACTTTAAATAAGTCTTTTATTAGCTTTAAAATATATTCCTTCTTTAATATTAGACTATCTATATTTTTCTAAAACTATTAAATTTCTTATTATACTGAGAAAGGTTTTATTTATATAAGAAAAACAGTTTAAATATCTATATCTTTCTCTATATAGAATATATTCTTCTCTGATACTATAAAGTAGCTGAAAAAGATATTCTTAAGATTATCATAAATATAAAATATATCTATAAACTTAAAACATAAGGTTCTATTAAATATCTTTTAGGGATCTAAATAATAAGAGATTAAAAATATTAAAAGATCTATTTAGTTTATAATATATATATTATTAACATTATAGAATACTTTAATTTTAAATATAAACTAATTCTCATAATACTACTTCTAGTAGTATCTTTTACTAGAGAAATTAATTAAACTACATCTTGAGAGATTTATATATATTAGAAAAGTGAGTTGAATTCTTTATTTTCTAATTATAATATAACTAGATATCTTATTTATATACTTTCTATTTTCAAGATATTTTATAAATTTTCTTTAAGTATATTAAGATGCTATTAATTATATTATTTAATGCTTCTATAAGATGAGATTTCTGATATTCTAATTTCGAAACTTAAAAAGTATTAATAAGATACTTGAAATACTATTCATTACTAGAGGTACTTTCTATAAACTATAAAGAAACTTCAAGATTATAATATAATTATATTATCTCTTTATTTAGAAGACTAATCTAATATACAGCTATTGAATAAAATACTCTCATAATATTAATAATTAAGATAGAACTTCTTAGCTTTAAATATCTTTTAAAAGAAGCTATAAGACTAAAAACACTATTTTAAGACATCAAATTGAATTTGAGAAATATTTAGAAAGTCCATTATAATAATTATTATATTATTAGATAAGTTATTTTAAATAGTAGGTATCTATCTACTAGACTTCAATATATAAATATTTAATAAATATAATTATACTAAGAATACTTAAAAAGAAACTTCAAAATAGTCTATATACCTATAGAAAGGATATGAATAGATAGAGTAATAAAAAGCTTATTTTAAATAAAATTCAAAAAATATAAAATACTTCTCAATTTAATAGATCTATAAGTAATATTCTTAAGACTAATTAAACTAGATAAATAGGCTTTTTAGAATTATTCCTAACAATTTAAATAATATATATAAATAATTCAAATTCCTAAAGACTAACTATTCAATAGAATATCTTAATTATATTTATATAGAAAGTTAGAAAGTTATAAAATTCTTCAAACTATTTATAAAAAGTAAAACTTTCTATTTGAATTTATATATAATTCAAAATAGACTATTTGAACTTGAAATTCTAAATAGATAGATAAAAGGTAATAATTAGTATATAAAAGTTAACTTAGGGAAATATAAAGAATTAATTATATCTTCTAAAAGAAAGAGTTAATATTAAAGTCTATCTAAAGGATAAGGAGAAACTACTAGAACTAATTATTAGAATTCGCAAGTTAAAACTCTATTTTTTAAAATTACCAATAAGTATCTAAAGTCTAAAACTCTAATTTTTAAATCTTCTAATAATTATTGAAAATATAAATTTTCAGTTAATAAAAATCAAATTAAAACAATTCAAAGACTAAAAATAAAATTAGTAGTAGAAAGTTATATAGATAGTAGTACTAAAAATAATGAAACAAATAATAAGTTATATAATAATAAGAATTCTAATAGTAGACTTAGAAATACTTCTATTCTTAAAAAAGGCTAACTTGAATTCTATCTACTATTTAGACTTAAATTTAAATTAGAACAATTTCTTTATTTTACGAATTGTTTTATTTTTTAATAATATCAAGTTAGACTTAAAACTAAAACTTTAAGTTAAATTACTTATCCTATCATTATTAGAAATCTAAATAGTAGTAAGATACTTCTTAAATACTTTATAAGTTTTTTTAGAAATTAGAATGTAAAAGCCTTATAACATAGTCTTATATTAATAATAAAAGTTAGAAGGTAAATCTTAGCTACTTATCCTAATAATATAAAAGTTGTTTTTATAAAACAATATAAAACTTGAGTAGTAAATAGTATAGAGAATAATTTAAATAAGTTAAATATAACTAACTATGTTTATTTGAAAGATTCAAATATTATATTCCTCTATAGTTTTATCTAAATTACTCTTCTAAAAAGAAATAGACTTTATCAGAATACTTTTAAAAATAGTAGACTTATTATTTAACTTCACTAATTAATACTTAGTACTGTTAAATTAATATCTAAAGTTATCTATTTTGAAAGAAGTCTCCTAATCTCTAATTTAAATAGACTTCTTTATAGACTTAAATATAATCCTAAAATACTTCTTAAGATATTTAATATATTTATTAATATTATTTTCTATATTCTCAATATTATTAGCAATAAGTTTAATCTCTTCTTACCTTTCATCAATAATTAAAAGATTATGAACTAGGTTATCCTCTTTATCTTTGAAAAGAAAAAATAAGATAGAAATGTTTTTAAAATATCTATAGAAATATTTAATTCTAATAGAAATAACTAACTTCTTTATTATAATAATAAGTTTTTATACAAGAATAATCTTAGTATTACTAATTCTAAATCTTTTAGAAACTTAAGATAAAAGGAAACATATTAGGCACTCTAGTACTCTGAGAAATCTAATAAAATATAACTATATAAAAAACTTAAATTAATTTATTATAAATTTATACTATTATTTAAATGTCAAATCTACTTTAACGAGATAAGTAATTATAGTATTAGCATTCTAACTTTAAATTCACAAAATTAAGTAATTAAAAATAAAATTAGCAAAATCAATAAGAATATTAATACTAAGAAGTATAAAAGAAAAATAATAACCTTAGATTTACTTAAATCATACATAATTTGAAAGGAAGTATTAAATGAAATAAGCCTCTCAAAAAATAAAAGAAAGTCTCTTAAGTATTAAAGATATTATTAATAATAGGATAAGGATACAAAATACTAATTATAACTTCAAATCGCAATTTCTAAGTATTTTTCAAACTCAGATTAATAAATATTACCTTAAGTTTAAGAAAAAATAGAATAAAGACTAATATGAAATTATTTGACAGAATATTTAGATTAAAGTGTACTAAGAAGTTAATAGTAATATTAAAAAAATTATTATTAACTACTTTAGCCTTAATGAGATTAAATCATAGTAAGAATATTAATAATAACTAGATATTATTATTTATACCAGAAGTCAATATATAGAATCTAATTTATCAATATGTATTACTAATAAGTATGAGAAGATAATTATGAAAAGTATTAGTAAATAAAAGAAGAAAGAGATTAATAAATAAGAAAAGAGTGATTTGCAATAATTAAAAAATAAATAAATAATAATCTTTTAAAAGACTAATTGATTACTCTTACAAAGAATAAGATAACAAATAGTGAAATATATCATACATTAAAATAGATTTGTTATAATAAGTTATTTCCTTTATTTGAATACTGTAAGAGTTAGTTTAAGAAGATTTATCCATTTTTACTTATAATAATATATTATTTAGAATGATTTATAAAATATAAAGTTATCTCTAGTAGCTTTGCCGCTAGAAAGGTATATCAGAGTAAATAGAGTATAGAGTCTACTAGATAGTTATATTAAGATTTTATAAAGCCTAACTACTCTATTTATATATATTTAGACGCTTTATTCTAGTTTGAATAAATTCTACTTTTTAACAACCTATATTTAGACTATATATCGTATTATTTATTTATTGTAATAAAGATTTCTTTTAGAAATCAATGTCTATAAGGATTTCTTCCTTATTATTAGAATTTGAATGATATTAATTACAAATATTAGTCTTTAGTTTCATATAGAGAACACTTAGCTCCCGGCTAGGACTTATACCCCAACCTACCCTATACTAATAGCTATAGCTATAGTTACTTCAGGTTTGTTAGAGTTCTAGCTATTTAGCTATTACTTATATTTATTTTAATAACCTATTTTAGGTATTTAAGGGCTTAAGTATTCTCTTTTACTCTTATAACCCTATGTTTTATATTTATTGTAGGAAATCAATTATTAGAGTTAAAGCTATACTACTTTAATTATTTAAATTTTAAATTGATCAAACTATAGTATTAAAGTATTTAGTAAATAGACCACTCGGTAGCCTGAGTATAATAGAGCTAAAAGTTCTATATAATATAAGGTTAATCTTTCTGAAAATAAATTCTATTTAGATATTAATACTATAAAGTTCCCTATTTCTTATAGAATCCGAATTTCTTATTATTATTACTATTTATATTAATATTAGTATTATTCTTAGATACTATTCTGAATGACGTATTTTTTAATAATTGAAAGTTGTTAATTCCTCTTAACCTTTTACTAGTTACTTATTATTAGTTTAATAGGTTTTAAGTCTAATTTTATATTAACTTCTCTTTTTAAATTATATTTCTATTTATACTTACTATTAAGATTGATATTTATATCTTTATTAATACTTATTTAGGTTATATGAGAAATTATACTAATTAACTTTAAGTTTCTTTATACCTATCTATTTATATAAAACGTCTCTTAACTATTCTTATAAAGCTTTATAGTTTATTCTTTCTATACTTATTTTAATTAATAAATTAATTCTCCTTATTAATTAATTAGTTTGATATTAGATGAATCTATAGGGAGATTAAATTAGTTAGAATAGTAGGCTTATTATTAAATTAGTAAAAGAAATGGTTAAGTAGTAGAAGCTGAAAATCTCTTATATTTTAGGTTTATTAAGACTTTTTATAAACTAGTTCTTAGGTTTACTAAGATCTTTTATAAATTAGTTCTTAGCTCTATTAAGACTCTTTTAAATTAGAATTTTAGGTTTATTAAGATTTCTATAAATTAGAATTTCAAATTATTTCTGACTTTTATAAAAGAATATTTCTTATAAGATTTGAACTCTAGATTATTATAAGTTATAGGAGTGTTAATCTATTAACTAACTGTTAAGCTATATTATTATTGATTTTTTAGTTAATAATAGTTTATTAGAGTTAGACTTTTAGTATTTTAATTCTACTTTAGGATTTTAATTAATTCTTTATTAAATAATTACTTTACTTTCTGAAGTTATTATTTAAGAATATAAGTAATTCTAAGTTATACTTTATCTCTAAGTTGAAAAGAATTTAGAATTATAGTGTTTAGTCTATTTATATAAAGGTTTTACTTATTAGTAAAAATACTTCTATAGATTTAACTAAGCTTATTTCTAGAAATAATACTAATATATATAATAAGGCTCTTAGTTATATATAGTTTAATTATAAAGATAGTTCCTTAAGAGTTATAAAAAATAATACTAATATGTTTAAGATATTTAGTTATTTAAAAAGACTTTATAAATTAACTAATTTTTCTAATGAGTTTCTTATTTATAAAGAATTATTTAAAATTATTCTTGGTAATTTTAAATCTATAGATAAATATTTAAATAAGATAAAAGAATTTATTAATAACTTCTCTTATAATAGAATTAAACTATTTAACTAAGTTATTATTATTTATATACTAAATAGTTTAGATAAAAATTATAAATGTTTTATTATTTTAATTTTTTAGAGTTTTAAATCTAATAAGATTTCTTATAAGTTAGATTCTTTATTTTCTAATATATTAGATAAGTTTAAAAGGAAAATTTAGATTTCTTTAGTTAATTTTATAATTAAGAAGAATTTTACGAATAAGGTTATGAATTAGTCTTTTTTTAAATTTATTAAGAAACTTTAGAAGAAATAGAAAAATATTTTCTATAATTACTATGAAAAGACTAATTATACTAAGGAAAACTATTTTAGCCTTTATTTTCAAAAGATTTCTATTTAAATAAACTCTAAAGCTAATAAGAGTCTTCTTAAGTCTTCTAAGAAGAATAAGGATAAAAAGGATAAGAATTTAGAGTTAATAAATATTACTTTAACTAAGGAAATAGTTAAAGAGATTTCTAGTAATATAATTAAAGATCTTATATAACTTAATTCTAATACTAAAGAAATTAAAGAAGAAGAAGATAAGGAGGTAAGTATTAAGTTTGAAAATATCATTCTAATTTAATCTTTTCTTAAAAAGGCTTTACTAAAAAGACTTTAAGTATCTTAATTTCTAAGAAGATTTAATAAATTAGCAGTTTTATTAAATAGATTAAAACTATTTTATTCTTTACTAATACTAGAGTTATTATTTATATAGTAATAGATTATAATCTTTTGATTAAGAAAAGTAAGTCTTTTTTCCTTATTAAATAGGAAAATACTAAAGAGATTACTTTAACTATAAAAAGTAATTTTAAAATTATCTTAAATAATATTAAATATCTTTTATATAATATACTAGGTATTAATCTATTAAGTTAATCTAAGTTTGACTTAATAGGAATATTATCTATTTTCTTTAATAAATTTATATTATATAATATTCAATAGGATAAACTCTTATTTATAGGAATTAAGGTTAATAATTTTTATAAGTTCATAATTTCTATTTAATTAAGGTAAATAATTCTTTATATTAATATTATTAATATTTATAACTTGAAATAATAGTATAATAGAATAAGTTATAATAGTAATATTATTAAGTTAACTAAGAATATAATAAATGATATTAGTTATAAGTATTTAAAAAGTAATAAACTACTTATTTATAAAATTCATCTTAAAATTACGTTTACTAATAAAGTTAATAAAGATTTAAA
This sequence comes from Colletotrichum sidae, assembly GCA_004367935.1. Lineage (NCBI taxonomy): Eukaryota > Fungi > Ascomycota > Sordariomycetes > Glomerellales > Glomerellaceae > Colletotrichum > Colletotrichum sidae. The sequence goes on along the minus strand of QAPF01000701.1, from coordinate 2,789 downwards.
TACTTTTAAGAAGTTTGAATATTTCGATTATATTAGTTTAAATTTATATAGACCTATTTTTTATTTATAAAATTCATCTTAAAATTACGTTTACTAATAAAGTTAATAAAGATTTAAATACTTTTAAGAAGTTTGAATATTTCGATTATATTAGTTTAAATTTATATAGACCTATTTTACTAGAAACTTATAATTACTATTAATATTTCATTTTATTAATAAATAAAGATAGTAGATTTATCTGGGGAAAGTTGTTAAGAAGTAAAGGTTCTAAAGAAGTTACTTTAGTTTTAAAGAGTTTATTAATATAACTAATAATAATAATAGTAATAAGAGAATTAAAGAAGTTAATATAAATAGTAACTTTAAGTTTTCTAACAATAGAATCAAAATTATCTATTTTAATCATAGTATTATTTATAATGTGAGATTATTTTATACTTATAAATTTGATAGTTTGATTGAGAAGGCTATAAGAATTATGATTAATAAAGCTAGAACTTTCTTCTATAATTCTAATTAACCTTTATAGTTTTAAAAATTAGTTATATTAGCTTCTATTTATATTTATAATAGAATGCCTTATTTTTCTATTAAGTTTAAAACTCTATATAAGTTGAAGAATAAGAAGAAACTTTTTATGAGTAATATAAAAATATAGACTAGTATCTATTACTACAAGGTTAAGAATAAGTATTCTAAGAAGCTTGATCTAAAAGTAAAAAAGAGTACTATAATTACCTATAGTTATAATACCTATTTAGTTTAGGATTTTCAAGCCTGAAATACTATTTAGTTTAGAAATATTAATATTCTTGAAATTAATTTAATTCTTAATAAAAAGAAGAGTTATCTATTTTTAATAGTATTATAACTACTAGGTTTAATTAGCTTAGTAAAAAGAACAAGTTTTAATAATTTAATTCTCATAATTCTTCTTAGAGTCTAGTTATCATTAAATCTAATAGAGTTTATAATTCTACTAGAAATACTAGTTATTTTCTTCTTCCCGATAAAGTTAATATTAATTTACAACTAGTAAACGTTATAATTAATCGATTGTATAAATAGTATATAAATAGTTATCTCTATTTATAAGATTTCTATCTAGATTACAATATATATACATATTATATACTATAGAAATAATTTCTCTATTCTTATTAAACTAAATAAATAGGTCAACTACTTAGTCACTTATTACTATAGCTTTAGCCACTTTAGGACTACATTTAACCCGATATTAATAATACTTTCTTTTATAATTAAAATATATAAATATTAAAATTAATATAAAATGCAAAAGTAGTATAAAATATAAAACTAGTATAAAATATAAAGTAAGTATAAAATTACTTCTAGTTATATAAGTCTTTTAATTATACTAAAAACCATAAGAATATTATAAATAAAATCTTCTATAAAAATACGCCTTTTATTTAATACTGCATTAGATATCTTAAACTCCTATTGTAAAATATTTCCCTCTCCTTCTATTATCCTCTTCTTATTATTCTATATATCTTCTTTTTACTCTTATGTCTTCTTCTTATTACTATTGATAATTCTTATAACCTATCTCTTTATTTATATTATTACCTTATTTATTATTATAAATCCTTTAAAGGCTTAATTATTAGATCTCTTGATTATACTATTTTTAAAATTATTTTTATTATTAATCTAATAGATCTTAAAAATCTCCTTTTACTTATATAATTATGAGAATATTATAAGATTAATAATAAAGTATTTTTCTTTGATGATATTTAATTTAATAAAGTATTTATAGAAAGAATAAGAATTAGTATAAATTATTATTAATATTATTAATATCTTTAAATATTAAATTATTTATCTAAAAATAGTAGAAATTAGATATTTTAAATTAAGTTTCATAGTTATACTATAAACCTTATAAGCTAATATATTTTATATACTTATCTTTAATTTAATAGAAACAAGTAGATAATATTACTTTTAAATCCAAAGATAATATTATTCTTATTATTTCTCTTTATTCTTAGAATAATAATAAATTCTAATTAGAATATTATATCTTTATTATTGATAAAGAATGTATTAATAAAAATATAGAACTTTATCTCTTTAATATTAATAAAGATAAATATTGAATCTTATTCTAAGTTATTTATCTATTATATAAGATACTTATGAAATCTCTTTATATCTTCTTCTATTAAATCTTAATATTGAGCTATAATAGAAAAGTTGAAATATATTTCTGATTAATATATAGAAACTATATATACCCCTTATATTTACTATTTAATATATATTAAGTTTATTTTACTAGAAGTATAATTAATAAATTTAATCTTCCTATCTTATTTTTTTTAAATAAGAATCATATTACTATTATTCTTTAAAACTATTATATTTCTATTAAGAATAAGGAGTTTATTATTTACAAATATTAACTTCAACTTTACTATAAATCCTACTCATTAGAATTCTTCTTCTTCTTTAAATAAATAGAAGTTAAAGATATTTTCTATCTATATATTTATAATACTAAAGTATAAATTCTTTACTCTAGAGATTATATAATATAAATTATATAATAAGGTTTCTATCCCTAGTTTTTCCTTATAATAATTAGAATATATTATATATTAATATATATCTAATTCTATAAAACTATATAACAGCTAGATAATAATAGTAATTATACCTTCTAAATATACTTATTATAAACTAGTAGGTAGCTTTACTAAGATGAAGCGATTTAGTAGTATTTCTACTTATATATATATTTAAATATTTTT
>QAPF01000700.1:0-19973 GCA_004367935.1 Colletotrichum sidae | reverse complement strand
GGGGGGAGGCGGTTGGGAGCTCGAGGTGGGCAATGAAGCCGAAGGCACTGGCATCACTCTGCATGCCGGGAGTCGAGTCGATGCACAAATCCGAGTGCAACATGCCTCGGTGCCCTTCAGTCGGCCTCGGGTTCTGTTCTCTGTCCGCTACCAGCATCCCTTCCTCCTGTTGCCGATCCATGGCGCCCGCCTCCCTTCATACACTTCTCTGTATGACCTTAGGACCAAAAGATTATCAAATCCCGCTAGCACTCTGGTTACCGTGAACAAGTCCATCACTCCGGCTCTCCATCTGCTTCCATGCGCTCTCCAACGCGCGCACCTTGATGCTCAAGGTCGTGCCGCCCGGCAAGTCGACCGCACTAAACACGAAGCGCGACAGCGGTTGCGTCGTGAAGAAGGTGTTGGTCGCGCTGTCAACGCCGCCGTTGATGAAGACCTCCAGGATCGACCGGTCAATCACGCCGCTGAGGCTCCACGAGTTCGCCCCCGTCGTCAGGCTGCCGATCGACGTCCTCTCCGTGAAGAAGACGTTGTCGAAACCCCGCGCGCCGTTGCGGTTGACGAAGAAGGCCGCGTCGCCGCCCAAAAAGTAGCCGCCGTTGATGTACTCGCCGCCGGCGGGGTTCGAGAACGTGAAGTTCAGCGACGCCGTTGCGGGGATGCCCTTGTCCGGGATGCCTGTGACGTTGACCTCCCAGTATACCGCGTTGGACTCGACGTCGGAGTAGTCCACCGTCAGGGTTCCGTTGCCCATGCTGTCGTTGGAGGCGAGTTGGCGGCCTAGGACGGGTTCCAAGTTGTAAGGTTCCGAAACCAGTTTCCATCCTACGCGCTTCGCTTTCGTCAGATAGTTCCGACGCGGGAGAGACATGACGCTTCGCCAGCCCTCGGCGCCTGTCGGGACTGCCTGGGTATACTGCCAGTTGGACGCCCATGCGATGGACACGGGGAATTCGTCGTCTGGAAGGCCGTAGAACCACTGCGAGGCGTAGTTGTCTTTCCCAAAATCTGCGATTCTCGCGGCTGCGTCCACAGCCTCAAAGTGAGTGCCGTTGAACGTGCCAGGGTGATACTGAGCTATCGAGCCTCCTAAAGGCGCGCCGGGGTTGATGCTGATGGCCATGAGCCACATGTCGTCCTGCCTCTGGCCCTCTTCGTCCACGTAAGGAATGGGGATGAGGTTTGGACACTCGTACTGAAGACCGAGAATGCCGTGATGGGAAAAGTTGCTCGTTGCGGTCCAGTCTTTCAGATCAGGAGACGTGAAGATGCCGACGGCAAAGTCGTGCGGATAGGCAACCACCATGACCCACAAGTCGTTGTAACGGACGACTTTGGGATCTCGGAATTGCGCAGTGGTGCTGTCGATGACGGGATTGTTTTCGTATGGCGTGAAAGTGTACCCTCCGTCTCGGGAATAGGCAATGCCCTGAGTCTGGAGGGTCGGAGATGCCAACGTCTCGTACCATTAGCCTCCATGGTGTACGAAGCGTGATCGACACAAACTCACATAGATTGCAACCACGCCATTGTCTTGGTCGGGGAAGAAGCCCGACGTGTTGTTTACATCGACGACAGCACTGCCGGAGTAGATGAAGACATCTTTCTCAGGAGGGAACAGAGCTATAGGCTGATTCGTCCAATGATACAAGTCCTTGGATGTCGCATGCCCCCAGTGCTGGTTACCCGCAACAACGTCTGTCGGATTGTACTGATAGTACAAATGCCAAACTCCGTCGGCATCTCGGAACATGCCATTGGGGTCGTTCATGAAATGCTGCGGCGGGGAGAAGTGCACTTGGGGGCGGTAGGCGCCATTGTAATCGCCAACGATGGGTGTCCCAGTTGGAACTTGTACGGGCTCAGAAGAAGTCGTCGATTGGCCGAGTGTAAGACCAGTGAGCTGGGTGGCTCCAAGAATGGCCGTTAAGAAGGCGTTTCGAATCACCATGATAATGGATCAGGGAAGAGAAAGATGATTGTTCAGATCTCACTGTCACAGGCGGACTATTAAGGCGATATATATACAAATGCAGACTCCCGGGAGTCTACCCGCTTGCGAGTCGTCGTCACTTACGGTAGCGGGATATACTGCTTCTCCCTGCTCTCAGAGACTTTTCCCCATGGAGGCGGGCCGTGAGCCATTTCCCGCGTCGCCTTGACTTGTCCTCCCCACGATTTAGTCATGGGGAAATGGCGGAGGAGGACTTCTCTTAACAGAGTGGGTCAACATTGACCCAACTACCTTAGTGTGAGGTGAAGCCAAGCAGTTGAAAAAGAGATTGAAGGGACGTGGTTCAATAGGAAAGAGGTTATCGGTCCGATGATGGGGAAACTGTCTTGTTTGCCTCCACTTTGGCCTGCAGTTTGCCTTGGCTAACGGGCCAGAAGGAGAAACGAGGGCGCACGGAGAAGTCTTCGCTGAAACATCCATCTCTCCGCAGTCGAACCATCCGACGCGATGCGGGATGCCCCGCTTGCAAACATGCGGGATCGGAGGGGTAAATAACCTCGTTGTAGGTTGCCCCACAGTCAACAAGACAGCCCATACCAGCAGCAACAGGATGGAGAGGCTAGACTTCTCGGAGTTGCCTACAAGTAATACAACGTCTAGGCCAAGAAAAATGGCACCGAAATAGCCTCGCAAAGACGGTTACTCACTACTACAAGCACACTATCTCATCTACCTCGATACTCCTAACCAGTTCATGGTCTGCTGACTTCTCGAGAACATTTCAGAATCGCGTTCCCCACCATTGGTCGAATACATCTCTGTACCTAGAATGAAGCATGTCAGTTGAGAAAGTGCCAGCAATTTACTCCATTGTTTCTGGACAACTTCGTCTGGATGGCGTCTGCCGTCATCCCAAGTCAGAGGGACTCGTTCACGTCGTCGACCTTGTAGAACACATGCATAACAGCAGTTTCTGGACTTAACAGTCCCCATGAGAGTGCCGTTGCTACCCCGTTTGAAGCATTGATCAGCAGTCGTCTTGGAAATCCCCACAAGTGAGGTCGTTAAGGTCAGCTTTGCTAAGAGAATGTTGAGTCCAAGTCCAAAACACTTCACATTGCTGTTGCATTGAAAGTGACAACCACCCTGAATCTTTTGCTTTACTACGTGCCGTGGAGAAGGTATTCAATGCAGATTTTCTTATTGTCTCTTATGGCGTCGTTTGAGTTCAGGAGAGTGCCCCGGTAAGAGGTGCGAGTCAAACTTCTCGCCCAAATATTTCTGAACATCTGCTGTCTGTGCAAGGGTGGGCTTGTTGCTGTTTCATTCATTGCCGAAGCTTCTTTGCCTCGCTACTTGTATGTCGGACTTAATCACCGTGATGGCACCCTAGCTACTGCTGGTGTCGGATCAATGTAAGCTAGCCTGTTCAGCCCTGAACCAGGTTTTGGGATATCCCGGCGCCAAACTCCACCTCAAGAGCCCAGTACTACCGCGACACTGGGGCACAGCCGACTCAGGTCAAGCCCAACAGGAAAATGGTATAGTTGTTTGGTTGATCTCGCACGACGAAAATGGAGAAACTTCACGTGGTGGTTGGTGCCCGCCGCAGACCCAGTATTTTCGTCCGATAGACCCACTCTATTCCCGAAAGTCCGGCGTCGAAACCCGGGCCCAGGCGGCCGGCCCCCTTTTAACGTTATTCACTTTTGCATTATGGGTCTAACCTACTACTCTTGTTATGAGAAGCATTTCAAGAGATTTGAATAAGATTTGGTGCTAATTAAACTCTCCAAACCGCCGACAAAACTGTTTACTGTTAAGCAAAATAAAGTCGTACAATTGAAACATTGCATTTTAATGTCAAGTTCTAAAGAGTAACCTGGTCTAGTTGCTTAGCAAAACAGTAAGAAGCTGCTTCTGGTCTACATTAAAAAAGACCAGGTGCTGGATTAATAGTCTGATTTGTAATGACTAGCGAATGCCTGGTGTTCCACTTTTTGAGTAATCTTCCTTTCGCATAGAAGAATTGCAACTCAATCCCTGCTGCGGTCGATGACGACGACTTTTGAAAGCGTACTCCTTACCTTCAAGTCTGACAGAATACCAATGACAGAAGCAAGTTCCACTGTTATCCGTCATCTCCGTCTTTTGAGTGTTATCGCGCGCGGGGTAGGCGGTCATCTGATCTGGCGACTGCGAGGTTGTTGATTGGCATGGTCATCAACATTCTGGCATAAGTTCGTTCGCTGAGAGCCAGCATCTCAACAAGAGAAGTGAATACGATGTAAGAAGTAGCTGTGATCCATTAGTTACTACTCAAACCCGGGAAGATATTTCTACGCGTCCCGTCGCGGCCAGCTTCCTCTTACTGAGCCGTTTTAGACAAGCGTTCTGCAGAGAGTGCTATGTATCATCGATCCAATCTTTCCACACCATTCAGAACCGAGCAGCGAGGCAGGTAAAGCCCTTTCGAATCGCCCGTTTCTGACTGTACAAAACACCTTGTGAGGTTGGACCAGACGCCAGAGACGGCCACAGACTTGGCACTGGAGTCCAAAGTTCGGGTGGTTGTCAAGGACAACACAAGGAAGGACTCCTTCCTACCACCAACCCTGAAGACATTTCGAATTCCAGTTCTTCGAGGTGGATCACTTCCAGTGATAATACGCTCCGGAAGACGGAGACGCAGGACGAAGTTTACGGTTTTCTGACTGAAAATAGGAGTAGGAAATGTGATGCTCATTTCCCAACGGCATCGTCAAGAGGACATCGTCGAGTGGACGAATGTCGAGCCGAGGGAGCCGTGGTCCGATAGATTGCTTGTTTTCGTGTGACTCCATTTGGAACGGCTAGGTGGCCTTATATAGCCTTCGTTTCCGTGAAGACGCCTTCAGGTTGATGCCGACCTCAAGCGTGCGATGTCACCAGCGTATGATGGCGTCATCCAGCTCGTCTTGGGTTTTGGCACAGTCGTATTTCAAGAGAAGCAACACCTGTAATGAGTCTTCCGTTCCTTCAATAGCTTGACTCTGTAAGCTACCTAGAGCAGCTTGGCCGATGGTACATCCTAGTTATTCACGCCTTTGAAACAGTATTTGCATGAGGAAGGAATGCAATACCCGGGAATCTTCAATTCGGTTGTGAGAGTCCATAGGCTCTGCGCCTTCAATCGCAAACTCTCATCGATTTCAATAAATCGTATCGCACATGTATTATGGTAAACAACCAGGTATACTTATCCATCAACTCCGCCATGGGTGACCCGCGCAAACTACTTTAGCACCTTCAAGTCATAAGTAACCCGGCATCCCGTAGCCCCCCTCGCCATGACCAGATCCAAGACCGGTGAACACGAGGCCTAGACAGGACTTTCGTTAGCAAGACACGTCCTCGGATACGCTTCCCCTCTTCTCGTTGAATACGTACTCAGCAATCGCCATGAAACGTGCCAAAATAGCTGGTGCAGGCGGAATCGACCAGAGCCGAGTCTTGCCTGGTTTCGCTGCAGCGCAGCCCCAAAAGATGTGTGAGCAGCCGGCGGTACAAACGGCGTCGGAGGCGTAGCGGCAGTTGATAAAAGCACCGGGGCAACGGCGAGCTGCGACCGTGCTCACGGCGACGGCGGCCAAGGTGATGAGCGACAGGCGAACCATGCTGGGCGAGTGGGATATGAGAGAGGTTGTGGCGAAGAAGCTCTAGGAACAATATTTGGGTGTGCCAAAGAGATATACAGAGGTGGAAGTGGACGAGGTGGAAGAGTCTTGGAGACATCACCTGAGTGGCGTCCGAGTTATATAAAAGGGTGAGCGGCAAGCAATGCTTGTTAGCGAGCTCATCATTATGATCAGCGGCTTGTGTGCTTTTTGTTAGAATCTTAATAAGAATTCTTCTGTCTGAACTACTAAAGGGGAAGTCAAATAGATAGCCCCGAGGCAGTGTGTCTTGTCAGGCAACCCTCGACATTCTGTAGCGGTTGTGCTGGCGGCCTCGGCGACGACGTGGACTATCTCAGGCGTGCAGTTGAAGCCAGTTCCAGCTTCATACATGCTCGTGACTCTGTGGCTATGATTCATGATAGCTGGGAACTTTAGCAAAAGACAATCATTTCTTGATTCAAAAAATCTTTTCCAAATGGCCGGCGTCAAGCGAAGTGTTGAAATTTTAATCAACCCCAACTTCCCGGCAGATTTGAGAAAGGCAGGCCCGCTGATTAGCCTACTGAAAAAACCCCAACAATGAAAAATATGAATTCGACAGCTCCATTTCTAATTGACCCGAGCTCGAGCGTCGTGGGGATTGCCTGGCGTGGATTGCGGGCTCCCTGACCGAGGAAGCAACAATTGTGCTCGGTTTGATGTTTCTGTGCGCCACTATGCACAGCTAAGCCGCGTCTCTATATCGATACTGGTGGTCACCGGCAGCACTATGAAGGCGTGCTGGCCTTCGGACATGCCGCTTCTGAAGAACGAATAGCAGGCACCTTCGCATGCGACGAATACACCGTATTATTCAATAGCACGATGCTGGCCTACTCCGTCCGCCAGTTGCCCGATGGCAAGTTGGTCTTCCGATCCGTAGCTGACATGGCATATCCCGCTGACGGCAGCAAGACCAAAGGGCTTTAGAGTGGAAGTTGGTCTTGAAGAAGCCGTTTCGGGGTGGTACATAAATTAAGAGTGTCCGCTGTTCGGCCTTGACGCTCCTTATGCCGTGGTCGCTGGTCGCCGCTCGCCAATGCCGGCCTGCTTGACCCTTCACGCTTTACGCTTTCGATCTCCTTGCAGGCAAACTTCGCACTTATCCTCCACATTGTCCGTCCTCGAGGCCTTCAGCCTGGCGTGCAACGCTATGAACTTCATTAGCTTCAGCTTGAAAACCGTTTAGGCTTTACCGTAGTATCCATGAGTCCGGTAGCCTAGACCGCCCACCTCGAAAAGAATGCTAGAAGCGTCAGAAGTTCGTCGAGCGATGTGTAGCAGTAACTGGCTAAGGGCCAAGCGGTATCTTCAGATATAGAGAAGCGCCCCCTGGTCGTTGCAGAGGACCACCGCCAGTGCGCTAAAGATGTTGGGAAACAAGTGGAGAGAACTTCGCCAAAGGAGTCTGGCATGCGCGCCGTGATGAGATTTACTACATGTTGTCGTGATACGGGCTATGCTCCGTAACCCACTTTTCAGCCACAATCATAAGTATAAATACCCTTCATCAGATCGAGCATCCCATACGTACCAAATACAAGCCTTTTTGTTTCCTCACATACCCTCCATACGCGGCATGAGGTCCCCTTTCGAGGGTCTCCACGCTTCACCACACATGTCTATGCTCTAGAAACATTAACTACACAACCTTGAAAGCCCCCTTAGGAGCCTTACTGTCTCAGAGAAGACCACAAATACTGCCTTGTCGACGACTACATTTAGTCTGGCAACTTGCATTGCGAAGAATTTAGATACCTTAGTCCAGGCGTAGTGTCAGGAATAGTTCAGTAACTAAGTAATAGATCTATAATATAGGTATAAGGCTATTAATATATTTAAATCTGACTCCTTTACCCGAAATCCTAACTATTATAGCCTGCCACTAGCGCGCCCTGACACATACTTAGGAAGTTCTCGTCGCCAGTTGTGACCAACGATAGGAAGCTGTCGCAGACTTGTTGAAAAGCCCTCCGACAAACGCCACTCGTGAGCAATCCGCAAAGCGCCGAGTCGTGAAGCAAAGGAAAGATGCATTGGAAGCAGGCGGCCATGAAAGACGGGCATCCGAGACATTACCTCGTTTGAGCGCACGCAAGAACCAAGTGCCCCGGGTCAGAATGGCTTTTTGAGGGCATGGAGCCCAATTCCAAGGAGTTCGCGACTTACAGTCGCCGGGAAAGTTTGGTTCGAACAATCGAGTACGAAGTATGGGCGGATGACGGAGTAAGGCACGACGAAAAAGCAAGAGCACACGAATATATGCGGACTTACTTGGCTGGTTCCAAGAACATCGCCAGTGTCTCTACTGGATCTCCGGAACACCAGGATCCGGGAAGAGTATATTCGTGAAGCTTATCGCGTCCAGTATACGAACCACGAAGTGGCACCCTGGGCCTCGCCACCTCGGATGATGGATCCTCCCGCATTATCCATCGGAACCGGGCACCGTGTTGCAGCAAAGCCGGCAGGGGCTACTCTGCTGCCTTCTCTACCGAGTGTTTCTGTCAGAAGAGAGGGTCGCCCTCGAAACATTACGCTAAGCTTCGAACTTATGGGAAAAGAACGATGAGACTGACAGGGAAATAGATGAAGTAAAGACACTCCTAATAGCCTTCATGTCCTCGTCGTGCGTGGGCCTTTTCTTGATAGACGGCCCACGCGGACTTTCGACTTTGAATGGAAAGGGAGACGAACTTTCCAGGCTACAAGACAGCTTACTTACAGAGGCTCACGTAAAAGTATGCGTCTTGGGTCTTCCTGAGTGACGATTCACGGAGAGGTTTCATCGAAGCCTGCCTCGTAATGACGAACTCCTCTTTCTTTCTATGATACTAGTCACCATCAGATCACACTTATGCGCAACGGCTTCTATCTTGAGATCTTTAGTTCTATTGTCGTAAAAAAAAATTGAAAAAATTCGCAAACTAGTCTTAGCAAAAAGCAACGCGCATAGTTCTCACGTAGAGAGAGAACCTATCTGATACCGATGGGCACGTCATGGTATTCAACCCTCTTGATGTGCGTCAAGACAGGACCTAATTTCTTACTACTGTCTACCGCGTGTTCTTCGTGAACAGAATTTGGCTTTACTTTGCGCAACGAAGGCTGCTGGGACAATTTTTAAATAAAGTCTTCACATTTTACTCACAGGCGTCTGATGGCATAGTCTCGTAGGTATTTTCGCCGTCTTTTCTATTAGTCTTGCTTGAAGCGCTGTCCAAGTCCTGTGTATCTGTCGAATGGCAAAATCGTTCATGCGCGTCTCCATTATTACGAAGATTCTTCAACGCATGAGTTCCTTTTCGATAACCTCTCTAGCAGCTGCCACCACATCAATTCCTGCAGCCTCCGCGATTCTGACCACCAGCCGTCCGAAGATCGGCGCCGGATGGATTCTTGGCTCGCCGTTGATCATGTAGGTAATGATCTCGTATGAGTCGGCCCGGAAAGAACCAGTGGTTCTCTGCCGTTTACACTCCTCGCAGCTGTAGCAGCTGTCCACGGAGTCAGAGTGGGACCTCTTCGAAGTGGTAGACATCAGATCAATGCGATCGTCTTGTTCGACTCTTTCGGCCTTCTCATCTTCATTACTCTCATCGATGTCGTTGTCATCTTTGGGCCTCTCAGCAGCCGAGCCTTCGACAAGCTCCTTCTTATTGGACTTTTTCACCGCGTTTTTCTGTTTCGCGCCGGTATCCTTCTCGTTGACGCACTCTGCGTCGGTCTCAATCTCGCTGCCGACATTTTCATCGAACTCTTCGTTGCTCTTTAGGTAGTACCGCTTGTCAATGTCTGTCCACGACAGGCTCATGATCATCTCATCTTGTCGGATCGCTTTCACTAAAGCTTTCAGCTCGGCCCTCTTATCAGACGGTGGGGATTCCTCCGAGAGACAGCTCAGAATGTCCAGGAAATTGCACAGCGATGAGTAACCGGCCTTCTCTGTCCACTCGGGTGGAACCACAGCTTGAAGGCGGAAGAGTGTCTCCCAGATGACGAAGTCTTTTGTATGGCGGTCGTTGTCGAGCCATCTAGCGACCTCCTTGTAGCCTGCAGAACTGCTCGGATCGAGCGTAGTGGCGGTGACCTCCTCCGCCAACGACTCCCTTATAGCCACTCGATGGCTCAGAGGCCAGATATTGTAGAATTTGTCCCGTCGGAAATACTTTGAAGCGAGTTCGAGCCAGGCCTCTTGTATCTTCGGACGACCCGTGCTGTCACTTTTCTTCTCGAAAGCTCTTTTGTAATCTGTACCCATTTTGACTACCGTAGCCAGAGAAGTCGTCCGGTGCCAGGCATGAAACAGCAGATCTCCAGTGATACTGATGTGGAAAAGGAAAGCCTTCGCGTATCGCCCTTGACGCAGTCGAAGCTTCTGGGTCACCAGATAGGTGGGATAGGTAGATGAATTAACCGTGAGTGAGCTTGCAACTTGGGTGTGCTTGAGGTCCAACTCATGAGGTAGATGGTGTGTAAATGGATGAAGTTGCGAGTCAGCGGTCGGGATGGAGACACGTTTGTAACCTAGACCTCAATGTCAATTGGGAAGGCGCTGAAGCAGCGTGTCTCATAAGGGAAGGTAAGGCTGAAAAGGGAAGTCGCAGCCAGTAGTAGCCCCTACTATAAAATGTATTGAGGTTTTGAAATAAACGTACAGCTTACTTGACAAGACGCCCGTATCTCCATCCTTGTGCATGGGTGAGAGCGTCTCGTGAAGCACTCGTCTCTGTTGCATGACGAACAGCAGGCCACGGCACGATACACGTCATCCTCATCATGAATAGCCCCGTCACTTCAACGTCCTTTAGAGACTCTAAACCTGAGTGATATTCCTACTCTATCAAGCCACAACCGTGAAATCTGTCTCTTACATCAAGCAACTAGGCGTCTAAAAGGTCGCACAAATAACATTCAGCAACCATGGCGAAATTCTCCTATACCTTTCTCTCTGATACTACACCCAACAGACTTCAAGCTATCATAAACCCAAGCCCTTCACCACCATCGCTCGCCGCTGCCCTCGCTCATTCTTCCGTCATTATCCTCTTCCAGTTGTCCTATACACCATCCGCTATGGTCATCCTCTGTCTGTTGTTTCTCATGTATCATCAGTCTGAAAGTAATGCTGCTCAATGCTGCTCATTTCCCTCGTAGTCATGTGGCGTGTCCAGACAGGAGGCAAGGACTGTAGTCCGATGCCAGCTGTGACGAACCCGGCCGGCCTGCCTCGACTAAAGCTTGAAAGTCATCGGTCATGTTAAGTAGCGAGACACTCGGTGGGTTTGTCCAATTCTTTGCCTGTATTTTTCTCTCCCAAGTCTCTACTCGAGGGAGAACGTCATCTGTCTATGAATAAGCGCTCTGAGGCTGTCTCTGAATGCAACTTTTTTTTTTTTTTTTGGCGTCGTATCCATTGACCTAAACCAACACAACTGCAAGCATATTTTTTACTAGAGGCCTTTTGCCATCTATCTGTCTTCCCCGTATGGACGTGATCGTTAAATACCGCTACCCCCAATTTTCTGCGATGCAATATTGAAAATGACGTGATCCGAGTAAGGTTCTCGTCGGCTGCGCGCTTCGAAACCAAACACACAAGATTAGTGGTATAATACAGCTCTTCCTCCGCTAGTGCAACAAGCTAGCAAAAGGTCTTAGAAGAACTTGCCCTTCTTCTTCTTGGTCTTCTTTTCTTCTCCTCCACCGAGAATGTCGTCGAACGTCATGGTCGAGGTTGCCGGCTCTTGAGTGGCATCCACCGACATGTTTCGAAGGTTTGTGGCAGAGGGCGAGTGCGGCATGACCATGCTCAACGGGCGCGAACCGGCCGAGCTGCTGCGAGCACTACCGGCAACACGCGACGTTCGGTCACCCGGTAAGCCGAGGCCGTCCTCAAAACCGACAGGCTCAAGCCCAAAGATGATACTAGAACGATGGGCGTTGCGACTGCCGATCTGGCGACCACCAGGCGAAGCATTACGCGGCCGGAGATGGGACTGCGGGGAACCCGGTGGAGGCGGGGTGCCAAGGGCCGTGGGGCTGCCGACGACGCCATTCGGGCCAGGGAAAACTGGCCTGGGAGGCTCCAGGGGAGACATGGTGGCGTCTTGTGGGGGCGGAGCGGACGCGCCGTGGAAACCTTCCCATTCTTTAGCTGCCAGCCAGCAGTGACTGCGATGGTAGGTAGCCTCCACACTCAGCATGACGCTGTCGGCCGAGAGCTCGACGAGTCCTTGTCCGGAGACCTCGTACCACATCTTTCGGACCTGGCGAGAGTCTTCGACCCAAGGAGGGTTGCCGACGGGTGGCTCGCAGAGGAAGTACTCGACACCTTCGTTGAACTTGAGGTTGGGCGCGTCGACGACAAGCATGGGCAGAGACTGCACAACAACATAGAGGAAAAGCCAGTAGCCGATGCGCTGGTCGGCCAGGTCGGCGGCATTCTTGCCCTTGGCTTCGTGCTGCTCGAACTCCTTAAACTCCAGCAGGAAGGGGATGTTGATGCTGTTGGCGTCCCAATTATAGGCCTTTTGAATGACGAGAGTCAACTCGTGCTCCTTGATCTTGCGGTCAAAGCGAGCTTGCTCCTTTGCGGGCAAGCTGTCGTAGGTCTCGAGGATGGCCGTCATGGTGGGTAACTTGGGAACATCAAAGGGGATAGGCGGCAGAACGGGTGGCGTGGAGTTGTCAAATTCGTTGAGCATCTTGCGCAGGTTGAGGATGGACGGCGAATCGGTAGACTTGACGTCCTCGTCGGCGTTTCCGTCGATGACTCTGGTCGTGATGTTATCGCGATCGACGAGAAGGTCGTAGAGGGCGCACATGTCCGAGTACAGAGCCTTCAACACCAGTCTATTGAGACCACTCTCGGAAAAGGGGTTCTTCTTGCTGCTTGCTTTGGGCGGCCAAGCGCCAAAGTTGGATTTGTAGTATCCCAGGACGAACTGCTTCATCTTATTGAAGTACTTTTGCCATACCTTAAATCGAATAGCCTTGAGCTCAGGGTTGGAGGTAGAGCTGGCAATGCCAGCAAAGAGGGACGGAAACTCGAACTGCTCCAGTCTCACATTGACATTGTGTTGCCTGTTGACCAGGTCCAAGTGAGCGCGCTCCAGTCTCTGTCTCGTAAAGGGAGAGATCTGGTCGAACAGAGGAGAGTTCAAATCCATGATTGCGGTGTACTTGCCAACGGCATGCGCAAAGGCTTCGTTGTACAGCCCCAATGATCGCATACGCTCACCCAAGACCAACGACTCGATGGTCTTTTCGCGGCTGTTGCGCACGTCTGCCAGCGACAGCTGCTCCATATAGAAACCGAAGCTGAGATCGACGGCCTCGCCAAAAGACGATGCGTCGGCGTTTGTGAAGCCATATTCTTGCAACAATTTGGAGACCTGCAGGAACGCGGCAAATGTGGTCGGATGGGCCTTTGTAGCGACCAGAGGCTGACCTGTCAAAAAGGCGAACAGGTTGCGAATGGAGATCAGGCGGTCCAGGTCAGCACGGAGTTGAGATCCCGGCGCGGCGAGCTGACCGTTCTGCGTGTACTGCGGGGGCGTCGCCGGCAGATACAACCTTACATCTCCAGGACTGTCTTGACCTTCCAGAGGGGGCGAAGGCGGGGAAAGGGCCCTGGCTCGCGCGTCATCGACCGAGAGACTATCTCGACCGCCGAAACTTCTTCCTCTGCTTCTACCGCTCATAGGGCTGGACATTTCAGCTTGGATAAGCTCATTGAAGATGACCGAATTGATGATGGAAAATCCAGGGACCTTGAATGACGGCTGGCCGTTGCTGGACTTGGGTTGGAGGTAGACGTGGACGTTGCCGTTTTCATTCCACAGCT
This sequence comes from Colletotrichum sidae, assembly GCA_004367935.1. Lineage (NCBI taxonomy): Eukaryota > Fungi > Ascomycota > Sordariomycetes > Glomerellales > Glomerellaceae > Colletotrichum > Colletotrichum sidae. Next base: position 6,469 of record QAPF01000700.1, on the reverse strand, counting down.
CTGGGACCTGCCATGGAAATTAGCTCCCGGTCCATCTGATCCTGGCAGCACGTGGATCAAAGCTTACCTTGTCCGCATTAAACAAGAATGAGGTATTGTAATCGCCGACCGTATCTGGCGACAGAATCCAAGCTTGGGAGTTCTTTCCAGCCGCCGAGACGTCTTGCGAGTTGGAACGGGATCTGCCGCCGCCGGGAAGCCAGCTCCTACGCAGTCTTCCACGTCTTTCGTCAAGGTTCGGGCTGCCACTCTCGTTTGAGCCAGGAGCTAGAGAGCTACCTGTGTCGGCTCTGCCATTGGGCGGGTGTTCCGAGGTACTTCTTCCTCTCGCGTCCGGCCCGGGAGAAGGGGAGCGAACGCCCAAAAACGCCATGGACCCCCTACGGCTCTGGTGGAATGAACTGCTCCTCTTGCGTGGCTCGGTATTTTCTTTCTTGAGCTTCGCGGGAGAAGCTGGCTCCGGGTGAGATACAACCCTTGGCGACGGAGCAATATCGGCATCCTGAGGAATGGGCGGTGGTGTTGGCAGGTTCTGAGTCTTTCGCAGCTTCGCAGGGACCGGCGGAGGCGGCTGCTGGGGTGGTAAGGGTGCGGCCATCATGTTGGTTGGTGTGGGAGGTGAAATCAGAGGCTCGTCGGTCGTGGTTGCCAAAGCGTCTATAGGCGACGGGCGAGCTTTTGAGGGAATTGGGGGCGGTGCATCAGTCGGAGCAGCAGGCGGCGGCGACTCGGTGGGCTCAAAAGCCTCAGTCCCAAGTCCCAAGCCCGAGCTGGTGACGGGCCTGAGGGTAGGATTGTTATCGGTTGAGTAATATGATGAGGTAGTGCTGCCGGAAGGCGAAGAAGTGGTCAAATCGTCGGGCAGCGGTTTGCGGTGAATCGGAAGCTGCTGCTGCTGCTGCTGCTGCTGTTGGAGCTGAAGCTGAGCAGGTTGGTGGGAAAGAGCAGGTTGGTGGTGTTGTTGCTGGTGATCTATTGATTGGAGTATGAGCGAGGGGAACAGTGCAGACAGACGGTTGCCCCAAGATCGGGACTTTCTATTGTTGGGAGGCCGAGTAGGAGCGAGCACTGGCTCGTTGGGCTTCTCCTTCTCTTCGATAGTCAAGGGACCAGAATTCCGCTTCAGCCGTGCTGGTGATTTGACATCGGTGTCGGTGCGGGTTCGTTTCGGTGATGCGGGAGGCTGCGGACGGGAGGACGTGTGGGAGGTGGGAGCGGCGTTGGCTCCGAGAGTCGGATCGTCGAGGGGCTCGGACACGCTGTGATGCCTCTGGGCACGGTAGGAATGCGACGTTTGGTTCGAGGAGTTGTCATGGAGGTTGGTGGTGGAAGAAGAGAAGGAGAAGTGGCCAAAAGATTTAATGGAAGGTCGAGAAATCGACAACTTACTCGACGTCATGCTGGGCAATATAAGAAAAGCAGCGTTGGTCTTTCAGTCTGGTTTGGTCTAATTCTCAGCTGGCTGACGTGCAGTATAGTCTGATGCTGCGGCTACCCTACAGCAAGAGGCGCGGGACTAGAAAAGGCTGGATGGATGGATGGGCTGAAGGAGGCGGTGGTTGATATCTCACGCGGCGCATCCAATCCAACACGGCTTTTTTTCTCCCCTTGTTCTCTCTCGCGGTGTGACAGACAGACAGCAACAGACTGGTACAAACAAATCAGGCCAAGACCAGAATCAGGCAGAGCAGACTTTCGGGTGGCAGGAGGATGGACGGCCGGGGCGGACGGGTATTAAGAATTCAAACAAAGGAGCAAGAACGGGCAGGCAATCCCATGGCAGGGCGGAAAAAAGAGAGTCGGCGAGTGCGGGACTTGAGACCTTGACCGGGACTAGCTGACGAGAAGTGGGAATGGATCTGTAGGTAGTGAGGGATGGCGTGCACGCAAGACACGCAGACAAGAGGTACAACCTTGACCTTGGACCCGGTAGCGTTGTGAGAGGTAAGACAAGAGGCCGGAACCCTGGGAAAGAGATGGAGATGGGATGGCGCGGCGTCGGAGAGAAGGACGCGGATGTGGGTATGGAGGGGGTGAGGCTTTGCAATAAGGTGGAAAGCTGCGCGTTATTGCGTTGCGAGAGGTATGTCGTGCTGTGCTGTGCTGTGCTGGCTGACGGTTGCCCAACGGTGGGATGTGGAGGAAGCCGCTGGACTACGTGTCGAGGCAGGGCAAAAGACGGAGCAGAGGCTGTTGTTGACAAAAACGTTTCTGCTGCAGTGTGAAGGTGTAGACGGTGAAGAGGCGTCCGAGGTCAGGAACGGACGAAGAGCAAGTGAATCCATGGTCGCACTCTCAGACCTTCCGTCTGGAAGGAACAGTGAGCTCGCAGCACCAGCACCAGCTACAGGGTCGCACCTGCACGAGGTAAACGGCAGGGCGGGTCTGCTGTACGTACTGAGTATTATCAGCCAAGTGCCAGACTACCTAACTTGCCTAGGTACCTGCTTGGTGTACTATAGGTAGGTTTCTACTGCCGAGGTACGTACAGCGTCGCCATTGTCGTCGTAGAAGTTACCAGCATGCTAATAGATACTTTCAGTCTGGCCAGTGGACAGGCGAAAGCGCATGTCCTCCTCGTACCCCATGGATGCCATCGAAAGCTGCTCCCAGTGCTGTCCGTTGCTGCTTCCCTTTTCCTCACCCTCGTCTTTTTCTTCTCTTGCAAGGGTGGAGCCGACACGGTGAATCTGCGCAGCGTCTGGCAGTTGCTCTCCATGTATTGGCCTTTAGGGATACGGTACGTACTCCACAGCACCCACCCCTTCTAGCTTCTTTTGTAGAGTACGTTCCTGCCGAGGACGGTCCAGCCTTAGCGTGGAATCTCTGCTGTGAAGGGGGAACTGCTGAGGTATGACGTTTTTGGTAAAGAGTGGGTTCCTTCCCCCCAAAGGACCGCGAATGCATCTGCACCACGGAAAAAGAGTGACATGGCAGAGAGAGAGGGCGCCAGGGGGCGCAGGCACGCCACAGCACTGCACTCAACTGTGCTCGCAGCTTGGACATGGCATTTGGATCGACAGCTTAGGAACATTCGACGTTTGGACTAGGACTCGTTCTATTACTTCTGGACCAGTTTGCTGCTAGACTATCTGGTCACCTCCCTGGACGTACACGCGTAGGCCTCCCGAGTCTCATGTTGGAGAGAAAGGGAGGTCCAGTGATTAGCGGAGATGGTCACTTCGTGTACGAAATGCAAATATCTGCTTCTTCAGGTGAAGTGGATGCGTGTACGACCAAGGGGAAAAGGGGGTGTGTGGTCACGCGCTGTAATTGATTTGCCTGCCCATGGGCAAGGCCTTGACCGTCTCAATGAGAGATGACCGTCCTCTTCTGCACCCAAAACGAAACGCCGAGCATCACCTGAGCTGCGTGCACTCACCTACATGGTAGAAGCTCGGTGTCGGTACGACCCTGGGTTACAGCAGACCTGCGACCAGACCCGAGCCCGAGACGACGGAAACACGGGGCCGACCAGGTTGTCAGTGACTTCCACTTCTTCTTCTTCTTTTGCCGCCGCGCGTGTGTCGTATTCCATGCCGGCAGTCCGTTCACTACCTAGCTAGGTAGGCTAGCTTTGTGCGCTTGTGTGACTTGGGTCGAGTCGATTTACGGACCGTATGCTACCTTGGCTAGGTTGTATTTCCCGACGTCGTGGCCGTCCATGAGTGCGTTTCGCGACGGCATGCCCGTAAGACTTGTCCTAACATGATTTGCGGAAGTGAATAATACAGTACGTATTCCCAGGTCTACACTAACCGTCGCTGTGTGACTGCTACCGCTCACTTTGCCTTTCCTATTATTACATGTAGTTACCACTGGTGATTAGAAATTGTTCTCACATGTATTTGAAACCAATTCTTACTATGTGCTGTGCCAACATCAACGACGCCCAGCATGGCGTCTCTTGGCTTATTCGACCCAAGCGGTTGGCGCTGTCCGAACCACAGGTACCCTTGGTCGGATCAAAGCAGGAATCGGTGTGGAGTAAAAGGAGAAGAAACGACGGATGCAACAGTCGATTGGACATGACTTCTCTTGCCAGCTCATATTACAGTGAGTAGATGAGGTAAGGGCTGAGCTGGGCTGAGATGAGATGAGATTAGATGCTAAGCCCAGCTGGCCCTTCCTCTCGTCGACTCTGACACGCATTGTCCACCTGTATTTAAAGTGATGAGGTGCCTCGCTCCCTCTGCCACGAATGACCTTGCACGAAAAAATCCCCGGCAATTGAGTTCATCCAATTCTTGAGATCATTCCGTCCAGTCAGTCTGGCGGCATTGCCATGCACCTTGCATCGTCAGATAGTTCAGAGGAACATCAGGCTGTTTGCGTTATGCCATTGCCTGTCCAATACTCTTCCCGACAGGAACATATCGGCAGAAATACCTAGACGCAGGCGCGGTGACGTGATTGGAAACGATGCACCGCGGCGTTTCTTCTTCCCTCCTGCATATCTGCACACAAAGAGCACTTTTTACGTATTTTGACACCAGTCACAGGACTTTGGCGCCGATCTGATCACCATGACAGTACATCTGACGCTGACGACGTGGCCGCCTTTGTTGCCTTCGTCCGGTTTCCCGGCCAGTATTCTGGGCTATTGGGACAGACTACCTAATTAGTCGGTCGTTTCTTGTTCAATCTTGTTTTCTTCTGCTGGTCGATGCCCCTCTGCCGTCTTAGCGCATCCCCGGCCTCTACCGAGTCCCCGCGCCGAGCCCATCTCGGCTTTCCACTTCCACTTCCACCCAAGTCTCACGGACCCCCCAGCCACAAGAATACGACGGGCGATGAAAAATCACCAAAGGCTTCAATAAAGAACACCATCGTGTCCGCAGCTCTCCGTCCGCAACAAGCAGCAGTGCCTCCTTGGTACCCTGGCCAAGCCGAACACACAAGGTTCCTTCACCGGGCAAACAAGCACAATACAAAGAAACCAACTGATCAACGTGAATTTGGCTCGACCAACCGGCGACCAGAGTAAGAATAACTCTCTCTGCGGCGCCTCCCTTTCCCCAGTTGCCGCCCCCTGACCCACTTTCGGCTTCACTTCCTCCCACTTGTCCGCGCTGCGCTGCCGGCCACGACACCATCTCTCAATCGTTAGTCCAGAGGTGACACAAGAGTCAGGACTCGAGACACAGCCACAATTTCCATCCCAGAAAAATCCCGTTGCCATCGAAGGATCCGGCCCGTTCAGATCTCGCCATTTGCCAACGTGCTCTCACCAGCTGACGCCTCAGCAGGAACACGATATATCTGAGACCGGTAGATCTTCTGGTTCGCCTCACAGTCTTCTGCCATGCACACCATCTTGCCAACTGCTCGGCGTATTCTACTCCAAGGAGAATAACTCGTCCATTTCCTAGCGCCGATTCCCGTGCTCTTGGCTTCCCAGCCCTTTCGTCCCACCCCTCACTACCCCGTCAGGCTTACGGCGTACATGCGTACCGTTGGCCAGGGAATTCTCTCAGTTGAGCGCGCCTTTCAGGAGTTTGCGCGTTAATGATGCCGTCTGCCCGTCATCCTACCGACCCCAGAGAAGAGGGGAACATCCTTCCAGCACTTGGGAATCATGAACTTCAGCGTCACCAGGGGGCAGGGGGCTGGGATGACTTGCCAATGCTTGGGGAATCTCTGGCACCATACCTACATGCGGCTCTCTCGGAGTTGAAGCCCCGATCCAACTTTGACGTCCGTCAAAATTCTCAATGCGCGCCGCATTAAAATCTGGACCTCGCCCGCCTTTCTCCGCAGAAACTGTGCAGAATAGGTTGTTCCTTGCACCATCTCACATTGGAGGGGCTCACCCCTATCTGAGATTTTCTAGGGGACCGCATCACATCGCCTTGTAGTGTTGCGCTCAGCGTGGGAACCGGCGAAAATCATTCCATTCCTGTGACAACCCCGTCCAATGATGCACCACGTCTGCCTCGTAGGCTCCAATCTTGAATTCCGTACAGTTTTATTGCAAGAGAATCCCGGCTCCTCCACTCCGGCAGCGGGGCTGCCGGAGCTCGGGTCGCGATCAGGAAATGCTACGCTACGCTCAGCAGCGTGAGGTTATGGCGCCACAAAACCGCTGACGACTCTCGTTGCGTCGCCTTTACAGGGCTGAGCCGGTACGAAGACCCGGCCCCATCGAGTGGTCACGACAGACCACATACCGACATGCTACTCAAGTTCTGCTGCATTGTCCGGCCGGTAAGGAACTCTGCGCAATTGTCACAAGTTGTTTGCACGGCGGAGCTTGCGCAGCTAGCGGCGCAGGACCAAGATGTCCGACCAAGGCCGTGTCCCGCTTCCCAAACTCCAGAGACCCTCTTCGGCACCGAAGCTCCACCGCGAAGCCGACAGACGTCTTGGTCTGGACGTACAGCTGAAGCAGGGCTGTTGTCATCAAGGTTGGTTAGAATAGCCCCAGTGTCACGATTGATGATGGTTCCATGATGCGGCTTTGGGGGGG
>QAPF01000699.1:0-19992 GCA_004367935.1 Colletotrichum sidae | reverse complement strand
TTATAAATAGTTAAAGAATTAATTGTACTTTTAGTTATTGTATACATAGTAAGCTAGAAATTAATTATAATTTATCATATAAGTCTTTGTTTATTAAGATTATTATTATCAGTTTCTTAAGATTTCTTTAATCTATTTATATAGTTTATTTATAATTAGCTTTACCCTATTGATAATATTATAGAAGATATTAATTATATTATATATTTAATATATAGTTATATATATCTCTTTATGAATTCTTTCTTATAATACTTAAGGATTTATTTAGATATATTCAAATAAGTTAATTCTAATTATTATTAATTTGAATATTTCAATTATATTGATATAAGTATAAGCCTTAATAAATGTCTTGAGATTTATACTCTTCTATTTTGTATATCAAATATAATAGGTTATAGGGATGCTAAATTCTTTTCTAGTTATAATAAATATTTAGATAATTAAACAGTTATCTTACATTAGTATAACTAATATCTTATATAATATATATATATATATATATATACCTAATTAATAAATTATTAAATCTTTCCCTTATCAGGCTTTATATAATATTATAACTAATCTATTTAATAATAAGTATCTATATTTCATCTTTAAAAATATTATAACCTTTATTTACATATTCCTTATTCAATTAATATACTTTATTACTATAATGAAACGGATATAGCTATATAGGCTATAAAACTAAGCTTTAGGCTATACTCCAAAGTAATATTTCAAAGGCTTAAATATCCCATATATACCGTATTTTAGTAGCAATAATATAAGCTATTTTGCTTCCTCATATATTTTCTATATAGTACCTAGAGGCCCCTTCAAGTAGCTTCTTCAATTTCTTATAGTTTTAAACCTAGTTTCGCCTTATTTTTGGTATTTTCAAATACCTCAATCCTTCTTTAATTAAAATTAAATAATTATAATAGTTTTAGTAACTTTCTTTTACTAAAATCTAAATATCTATATATATAAGAATTTCTTTTCAATCCTTCTGATATATACATAGTACTACTTATCTTGAGGTGTCCCTATATATCTCTTTTAATATTAAAAGTATTATTAACCTCTTAAAGGTATTCTTATAGCGTTCTTCCCCTTATTATACTACTAAGTTAGCTATTACTCCTTCTTTTAACTTTACTCTACTTTTACCTCTCCATCTTACCTGTATATAAATTAACTACTATTCGAAACAGTATTTATTTAATTGTAATAGACTTAAGTAATAATAGGTATATCTAAGAGTCTCAATATCACTTTTTAGATATATCAATAATATTATTTAATATATCTAGAGAGGCAGAGAAAACCTAAGAGCTTAATATTAAAAGAAGCTTTAACTTAACTAGGTTATGAAGTAAAGTTAATATTTTAAATATTATTATTTAAGTTTTATATTTAGATAGTAAAGTTAATTTAAAAGATATTAATCCTCATAGTCTGAGAAGAATTAAAAGTCTATTTCTTTATAATAGTTTTAATTATAAGTAATTAATATATTAATAACTAGTTACTATTAAAATATATACTTTCTGAACTTTTATAAAAATAAGCTTTATATATAAAATATAAGTTGCTTAATAGCTAGATTTTAATTACTAGGCTTTAGTTCCTATTGAGACTAAATACTTAGAATAGTATTCCTATTATTATTAATAAGATAAGATATATAAAATAAAGAAATTATAATAAATAAGAAATACTTTAAAAAAGAGGATAAATCGTATAGTTTCATTTAGCTTAGTAGCTATACTTTAAATAATATACTCTTAATAAGTATACTCTTAAGCTTATATATTAATCTTAAGTAGCTATCTATCTCTAAAGTAAAAATAAGAAGGTAGTAATCCTTTAAAGAATACTAGAGGCACTTAAAGGCTATGCTTAGCTTCCCCTATCCCTTTTGAATATTCTTATAAAAAGTAGGGGGATCCTAAAATAGTAGTTTATTAGAGTTCTAACTATTTAGCTATTATTTATATTTATCCTAATAATCTATTTTGGGTATTTAAGGACTTAAGTATTCTGTTTTACTCTCATAACCCAATGTTTTCTATTTATTATAGAAAATCAATTATTAGAATTAAGATTAAACTACTTGAATTATTTATACTCTAGGTTAATCAAACAATAATATTAGAATATCTAGTGAATAGACTACTTAGTAGCATAAGTGTAACAGAACTAAAAGTTCTATATGATATAAGGTTAATCTTTCTAAAATTGAACTCTATTTAGATATTAATACTATAAAATTGCCTACTTTCTGTAAAACTTCAACTTCTTATTATTATTAATATATATATATTAGTATTAATACCATTTTTAGATACTTGTTTAAATAATTTATTCTTTAATAATTAAGATTTATTAATTCCCCTTAGCTTTTTACTAATTACTTATTACTAATTTAACAAATTATAAATTTAGCTTTATATTAACTTCTCTCTTTATATTATATACCTATTTATATCTATTATTAATATTTATATTTATATCTTTATTAATACCTATTTAGATTATACTAAAGGTTATACTAATTAACTCTAAGTCTTTCTATATCTACCTATCTATATAAAACCTCTTTTAACTATTTATATAAAACTCTACAACTTATTCTTTTTATATTTACTTTAATTAACTAATTAACTCCCCTTATTAATTGATAAGTTTAATATTAGATAAATCTATAAAGGAATTATACTAATTAGAATAATAGGCTTATTATTAGACTAATAAAAGAAATAGTTAAATAGTAAAAGCAAAAAATCTCTTATATTTTAGATCTATTAAGACATTCTATAAACTAAATCTTAAATTTATTAAGACTTTCTATAAACAAGCTTTTAAATCTACTAAGGTCTTTATAAATTAGAATCTCAAGTCTATTGAAATCTTTACAAATTAGAACTTCAAGTTACATCTAACCTTTATAAAAAATATCTTTTATAAAGTTTAAACCCTAGATTACTAGAAACTATAGGAATATTAATCTATTAATTAACTATTAAGCTATATTATTATTGAGCTTTCAGTTAACATTACTTCACTAGAATTAAACCCTAAATATCTTAATTCTACTTCAGAATTCTAGTTGATTCTTTATTAAATAACTATTTTACTTTCTTAAATTATTATTTAAAAATATAAATAATTTCAAATTATATTCTATCCCCAAATTAAAAGAAACTTAGAATTATAGTATTTAATCTATTTATATAAGAACTTTACTTATTAAAACAAATAGTTTTATAGATTTAACTAAATGTATTTCTAGAAATAATATTGATAAGTATAATAAGACTTTTAATTATATATATTGAAATTATAAAAATAGTCTTTTAAGAATTATTAAGAATAATACAAATATTTGTAATATATTTAATTATTTAAAAAGATTCTATAAATTAATTAGTTTTCCTAATAGATTTCTTATTTATGAAAGGTTCTTAAATATTATTCTTAATAACTTTAAATCTATAGAAGAATATCTAAATAAGATAAAAGAACCTTTCAATAACCTCTCTTATAGTAGTGTCAAATTATCTAACTAAGTTACTATTATTTATATCCTAAGTAGTTTAAATAAGAATTATAAAGATTTTATTATTTTAATTACTTAGAATCTCAAATTTAATAAGAATTCTTATAGATTAAATTCCCTATTTCCTAGTTTATTAGATAAATTTAAAAAGAAAACCTAGACTTCTTCAGTTAATTTTATAGTAAGAAGAACTTTGAAACAAAACTTATTAAGTAGTCTTCTCTTGAAATTATTAAGAAATTCTAAAAGAAAGAAAGAAATTTCATAATTATTATAAAAAGATTAATTATATTAAAGAAAGCTATTTTAATCTTTATTTTAAAAAGACCATATTTAAATAGAGTTTAAAATTAATAAGAATCCTTCCAAGTCTTCTAAAAAGAAAAAGAAGAAAAAAGATAAGAACTTAGAATTAATTGATATTACTTTAATTTAAAAGGAAACAGTTAAAAGAATCTCTAATACGATAACTGAAAATCTTATATAATTCAATTCTAATACTAAAGAAACTAAAGAAGAAAGAGATAAAGAAAAGAATATTAAGTTTAAAAATATAACTCTAATTTAACTTTCTCTTAAAAAACCTTTTATTAGAAAGCCTCTAAAGATTTTAATCTCTAAGAAGATTTAATAAATTAAGAATTCTAGTAAACAAATTAAAACTATTTCATTCTTTCTTAATACTAAAACTACTATTTATATAATTAAGAGTCACAATCTTTTAATCAATAAAACTAAGACTCTTTTATTTATTAAATAGGGAAATACTAAAGAAATTACTTTAAGTATAAAAAATAATTTGAAGATTATCTGAAAATATTAGTTTGTATTGAAGGTCTCTGATCTATTTAAAGTTATATACCTCTTAGGACCCTTTAAAAGAAGCTATACCTAGTAGTTAGCTCTTACTTTATATACTCTGTAGATAATACTAAGTCTAAAGAATTATTTAAAGAGAGGAAACTTCAAATAGTAATAATATAATTGGTTAAATATAATAACTAATAAATAGGGAAGATATAAACCTATATCTATTATAATTGTTCTATAAAGAATCATAATTATATAATATTAATACTAGCTAGCTAGTAGTAGCTATTACTAGCTATTAATAGTTACTAACTATTAATAGCTAATAGTAGGAGCTAATAGCTAGTAGTAGTTATTATATAGTTAATATAATCAGAAGGTATATATCTATTAGTGGTACTTACCCGCTATAGGATTCAAACCTATTGTTCTTACTATAAAACGGTAAAAGCTAGCTAGATGTTAAACCACTACATCAAACAGGAATCTTAAATAATATTAAATATCTTTTATATAATATTTATTATTTATTATAACTGAATATTAACCTATTAAGTTAATCTAAATATAACTTAATAACAATATTATCTATCTTCTTTGATAGACCTATACTATATAATATTAAGTAGGTTAAACTCTTACTTATAGAAACTAAAATAAATAACTTCTATAAGTTTATAATTTTCATTTAACCAAAGTAAATAGTTCTTTATACTAATATTACTAATATCAATAGTTTGAAATTATATTATAATAAAATAGGCTATACAAATAATAGGATTAAATTAATTGAAGAAGATATGTTAGATAATATTAGTTATAAATATTTAAGAATAATAAACTATCTACTTATAAGACCTATTTAAAAGGTAAATTTACTGATAGAAATAATAGAAATTTAAATATTTCTAAGAAGTTTAAATATCTTAATTATATTAGTTTGGATTTATATAAGCCTATTTCACTAGAGACTTATAATTACTATAGATATTTATATTATTTATAGATAAACATAATAGATTTATCTAAACAAGGCTATTAAGAAGTAAAAATTCTAAAGAAGTTATTTTAATTTTTAAAGAGTTTATTATTATAAATAATCATACTAATAGTAATAAGAGAATTAAAAAAACCAATATAAATAATAGCCTTAAGTTCTCTAATAATAGAATAAAAATCCTTTATCTTAATAATAATATTACTTATAATATAAGTCTACTTTATATATATACACCTAATAGCCTAATTGAAAAAACTACAAGAATTATAATTAATAAAGCTCAAACCCATCTCTATAACTCTAAGATTGTTTTATACTTTAGAGAATTAGCCATTTTGACTTCTATTTATATTTATAATAAAACACCTTATTCTTCTATTAAATTTAAAATTCTATATAAATTAAAAAATAAAAGGAAACTGTTTATTAATAATATAAAAGTATAAAGTAATATCCACTACTATTACGTTAAAAATAAATACTCTAAGTAGCTTAATTTAAAAGTAAAAAGAATATTATAATTACTTATAATTATAATATCTATTTAGTTTAAAATTTTCAAACTTATAATACTATTTAGTCTAAAGATAGAAATATTCTTAAAAGCTAATTGAATTCTTAATAGAAAGAAGAATTGTCTATTTTTAATAATACTATTGCTATTAAATCTAATCAATTTAATAAAAAGAATGAGTTTAACTAATTTAAATCTAATAATTCTTCTTAAAGTTGAATTATTTTTAAGTCTAATGGAATTCATAATTCTACTAAAAATACTAATTATTCTTTTCTTCTTAATAAAATTAATAATAATAATAGTAATTTAAATTCTTCTCTTAATAAAAAGCTAAATAGTTTTTCTATAATTCATCTTAATAAGATTATAAATAGTAATAAGAACTTTAATAAAAGGTTTATTATATCTATAGAAATTCCTTCTTTAAGTTTAGAAGTTAAAAGAGATTATAAATAATATCTATATAAAAAGAATATACTCTTTATAATTGAAAATTATCTTTTTTTAATTCTTTATACTAATAATAAACAATATAATTATAATAATAACTGGTTGATTAATAAATATAATAATCTTCATAGTACTAAATATATATCATTAGTTGATACTCTAAACAAATTAACTACTTTTTTCAAACTTATAAACTCTCAGTTTAATAATGATTAAATTTAAATTATAAGTAAAAAGGTTAAATCTATTAAGTCTATAGAAGTTTAAATTATTATACTACTACTTAATATTTCCTTTATTCAAAAGAATAATATTAATATATCAAGAAGTAGATAGATTTATAAACTAAAACCTAATAATTAGGATTTTAATAATCCTATATATAAGGCGAGATAAATTACTCATAATTTTAATTAATATCTTAATATTAATAATATAAAAACCTTTAATACTACTTATAGGTCCAAATATTATAAATATATATTAATTATATTTATTTATTGAGACTAAATTCTTATTCAGTATAATATTACTAGTATATTTATTCATATAAAAATAGATAAAAAGATATATATCAGATTACCTACTAGTTATATCTATAATAAACATTCTTAATGTTTAATTTATAATAGCAACTATAAGAATCAGCCTTTTATTTATTTATTAAATAAAACTTCATATAAGTTAAAACAAAGCCTTAGATTTTAATATTAGTACCTTAAATCTATTTTATATAAGATTAATTTTAAAATATCTCCCTATAATAAAAGAATATTTATACTCAATATTACTCTTAATAAAAGTAAATATTTATCTATTTTAATATATTATATTAATAATATACTATGAGGAGCTAATAGTTCTATTATATTAGAATATATTAATAGTAATTTTAGAAAAGATATAAAAGTCTAAGATCTAAAAGAGCTTAATGCCTTTTTAAGTAACAATTTAATTTCTAACTATAGAAATAAAAGTATAGAAATAAATTAATTTAAATATATAAATAATATTCTTACCAAATCTGATAAAAAGGATATCTACAATTTTAATATTTTAATAAATAATAAAGCTAAATCTGTTATTAATAAGAATAATACTACTAAAGAAGAAATGATAAAATATCAAATAGAAGTAGGAGCTTTATTATATTTAACTTTTAAAACTAGGCTAGATATTACTTTAACTATTACTACTTATTCTTAATTTTCTTCAAATCCTTCCAAAGAATATTTCATTACTCTTAATAGGATATAAAATTATTTAAAGCAAATCATAATTATATATTAATTTATAACTAGAATAATATGAATCCTTTGTATTTATTTAAATTTATAGATTTAGATTAGATTAGAGATATTAATAATTGAAAGTCTATTTCAACTTATATATTTTACTAAGAACTTTATAATATTATAAATTATAACTTAATAAAATGAAAAATAGTAATTCTATCTACTTATAAAGTTAAATATATAATTATAAAAAATACTACTAAAGAAGTTATTTACTTATATAATAATTACAGTTTTATTAATAAGCTAATTATCTTTATAAATAATTAAGTAGTTAGAAGATTTATTAAAAATACTAAATTCTATAGAAAAGCTAAGTATATTGATAATTATTATTACTATATTAGAAATCTTATTTGAAATAATCAGATTAATCTCTATTATATTAATATAAATAATAATATAGCTAATTCTTTAATAAAGCCTTTAAATTAAGCCAAATTTAATAATATTATTAAGAGGATTTTATAGAATAATTTTCATATTCAGCTTTCTTATAAAAAAATAGTCTTAATAGTCTATTTTCTAAGGATAAATCTTTTCTTTTAATATTTTACTAATTCTAAGGTTTTCTGATTTTTCCTAAATCTTTTTTATCTTTTATTTTGAAGTCTTGTCTTTTAAACTTTTTCTAAACTTTAAGTTTTTCAGATTTTAATCTTTAAATATTTTTCTCTATTTTGCCTATATAACCTTTAGAGATTTTACTTTTTTCTAAACTATAAAAGATTTATTTATCTTATATACTTCAAGGTAGAATATTAGAATTCTAATTATCTAGCTATTACTTATATTTATCCTAATAACCCTTTTTAAGTATTTAAAAGCTTTAGTATTTTCTTTTATTCTTATAACTCTATATTTTCTATTTATTATAGAAAGTTAATTATAAGAATTAAAATTATACTATTTTAATTATTTATATTCTAAATCAATTAAACTATGATATTAGGATGTTTAGTAAACAGACTACATAGTAGTTTAAGTTTAATAGAGCTAAAAGCTTTATATAACGTAAGGTTAATCCTTTAAAAAAAACTTTATTTAAATATTAATACTACGAAGTTCCCTACTTCTTATAGAATCCGAACTTCTTATTATTATTACTATTTATATTAATATTAGTACTATTTTCAGATATCATTCTGAATAACCTATTCTTTAATAATTAAGAGTTATTAATTTCTCTTAACCTTTTACTAATTACCTATTACTAGTTCAATATAGTTATATCTAAAAGTCCAAATATTACTTTTCAGATATATTAACAATATCATTCAGGATGTCTAGAGGGATAGCCTAACAGCCTAATATTAAAGGAACCTTCAATTCAATTAGATTGCAAAATAAAGTCAACATTTTGAATATTATTATTTATACTATATACCTAGGTAGTAAAACTAACTTCAAAGAGGCTAATCCTTATAATTTAAAAAGAGTTAAATATCTATTCTTTAATAATAACTTTAATAATAAGTAGTTTATAGATTAATAACTAGTTACTAGTTAAATATATACTTTCTAAATTATCATTAGAATGAACTTTATATATAAAATATAAATTACCTAATAGCTAGGTTTTAGCTATTAGGGTTTAGCTTCTATTAAAACTAAATACTCAGAATAGTATTCCTATTACTATTAATAAGATAAAATATATAAAATATAAGAGTTATAATAAGTAAGAAGTACCCTAAAAAAGGGTAAATCTCATAATCTTATTTTACTTAATAGCTATATTCTATATAGTATACTTTTAATAAGTATACTGTTAAGCTTAGATATTAATTTTAAATAGCTATATATCCCCAAAGTAAAAATAAGAAGGTAGTAGTATTTTAAATAGCGTTAGAAATACTTAAAGACTATATTTAGAATCTTCCTACTTTTTATAAGAATATTTAAAAGGAATAGGGGAGGCTATTTTTAAATAGTAGAGGTTATTTAGAATTATTTACTTTTACTAGATAACTATATCTAAAGGCTTAAGGGCCTTATTACTTTTACTTTATAGCTTGAAAGCTTTATTGCTTCTACTTTAGAATAATTATTTGACTATTTCAAATACTTTTTGTATTTGGAAATAACTAGGAATAGCTTCTTCTAACTATTAACTATATCTAATACTTAGGAAGCTATATTATAAAATAGATATAGCTATGTAAACTATTTCAACTAGGCTTTAAGCTACGCTTTAAAGTAATATTTCAAAAGCTTAAAAATTCTATATATATTATATTTTAATAGTAATAATATAAGCTATTTTTTTTCTTCATATACCCTCCATATAATACCTAGAGGCCCCTTCGGGTAGCCTCTTCAATTTCTCATAATTATATATTAGATTGATTTATATTAAAGGTTTCTAATCTATTTAAGGTTATATACCTCTCAGGATGCCTTTAAAGGAAGCTATATTTAGTAGTTAGCTCTTACTTCATATATCCTATAGATAATACTAGAACTAAGGAACTATTTAAAGAGAAGAAACTTTAAATAGTAATAATATAGTAAGTTAATATGATTATTAATAAATAGGGAAAGTATAGACCTATCTATTATAGTTACTTCTTTAAAAGATTATAATAAGTTATTATATAATACTAATATTAGCTAGCTAGTAGTTATTCTTAATTGTTAATAGTTACTAGTTATTAATAGCTAGTAATAAGAGCTAGCTTGTAGTAGTTACTATATTTAGTTTATATAACTAGAAGGTCTATAACTACTAGTTATACTTACTTATTATAGGATTCAAACCTACTACTCTTACTATAAAATAGTAAAAGCTAGCTAGATGTTAAACTACTATATTAAGCAGGTCTTACAATTATATAATATTTTAATTTATTTATAAAATTAGTTAGAAATAATATATTATTTTCAGGGTATCTAGTAGTCTTTCTCAAGATATATATAGAATTCTAAGGGTTTCTATAATCCTATGTATTATTCCTTTTAATTAGAATTATCTCTTATAATAATATTCTATGATACAAATATAATTATTTAGATATTTTATTTCATTATCTATATATTAGAGTTCAATATATCTTTAGTAAATAATATAAATAGTATTACTTAAATTAGAATTACGGTTATTCTTAAGTTACTTAATATAAAATGTTTTTATCTTATATTAAGTATAAATCTTCTCACTTTTAAGAATTAATTAAGATATCATAAATTCTCTTTAATGTTCTAATTTGAATATTAGTAATTCTTCTAATCATATTTAATATTTTCTTCTATTTATTATATTTATATATTCTTATTAAATATTTCTATCAGCCTCTTTTTTATAGTCTTTTTATTTATCGAGAAGTATATTTTTCTATTAATAAGATAATTCTTATATATTTACAATATCTTTCTTTTTACTCTATGAAAATATATACATTAGTCTATAACTAGTAAACGTCGTAATCGATCGAGTATATAAATAGTGTATAACTCGTTATTTCTATTCGTCATATCTATATTTAGATTATAATATATATATATATATATATACTATATACTACAAGGATAAGTTTATATAATAATCCCTTTACTCTTATTAATCTAAATAAATAGGTTAACTACTTAGTTACTTATTATTATAGTTTTAGCTACCTTAGTACAATATTTAACCTAATACTAGTAATACTCTCTTCTATAGCGAAAATACGTTAAATGCTAAAACTAGTATAAAATGTGAAAGTAGTATGAAATATAAAAGTAGTATAAAACGTAAAAGTAGTATAAAACGTAAAAATAGCACGAAATCGCTTCTAGTCATGTAAATCTTTTTTTTATCTTTAAAATTACAAAAATACTATGGATAGTATTTCTCTATAAAGATATACTTCTTCTTAATACTATATTAAATACTTTAAACTCTTATTAAAATATACTTCTTTCTCATTCTATTATTCTCTTCTTATTACCTTATATACTTTCTTTTTACCCTTATTTCTTATTTCTATTACTATTAATAACTCTTATAATTTATATTTCTATCTATATTGATATCTTACTTATTATTATAAACTACTTGAAAGCTTTATTATTTAATCTTTCAATTATATTATCTATACAATTATCTTTATTATTAATCTAATAGAGTTTAAAAATGTCTTTTTACTTATAATATTATTAGAATATTATAATATTAATTTTAAAGTACTTTTTTTTAGTAATATCAAAATTTAATGAAATATTTAAAGAAAGGTTATAAATTAAGAGAAACTACTATTAGTATTATCAAGATTTTTAAATATTCAATTGCTTATTTAAAAGTAGTAGAAATTATATATTTTATATTAACTCTTATAATTATACCATAAACCTTAAACCTTAGTATATTATATATAACTATGATACTTTAATACTAGTAAAATAATAGTATGAAAACTTATAATTCTTCTAGTTCTATAAAGAATCTACTTAGATCTCTAAAGTACTTTTATTAGGAATTCTCTAGGAAATTTAATAGGAAAGCCTAGAGAAATCCTATAGGAAATCCTAGTAATTTCTAATAGGAAATCTTAGTAATTTCTAATAAGAAATCCTAGAGAAATCCTTTTGATTTCTATTAAGAGATCTTTATAAAAATCTATTAAAATCTTAAGCCTTTTATAGTATTCTATAATAATTACTTATTACTAAAGATTCTTATCCTAATAATTAATTATAATAAAGTAATTCTAATTATCTAAGAAGTTAAGAAGATTCTACTTATAAATAAATTAATTAGTTAAAAAGTATAAAGAAGAGAAATAAATAGAATTTACTAGAATTGAAATAAAAGAATATAAAATATAAATAATATTATATAACTTATAAAATTAATATAATCTTAAGAATATAATTTTATACAAACACTAAATATAATAATTAAATCTTAATAGTTAATTCTTCTTCTAACTATACTTCTTTTTAATATCTCTTCTTATATTTTTAATATTTCCTTTTTAAAAAATAATCTATTTAACTTCTTGATACTATTTATTAAGATAATTAGAGAATTCTTTTTATATTATTCTAAAAAGAATAAAGATTTCTATATTACTAATATTCTAACTAACCTAAGAATTAATCTAATTAGTAATAGAAAAATATATAGATATTATTAAATATCTTCTAAAGAAGTTAATACTATTAGTAATATTTATAATAAAGTTATTATAATTTATAGATTTAAATTTGCTAAAGAAGAGTTCCTCCTTATTAAAAATATAATAACCTTTTCAGACTTTTCTAACTTTTAAATATTTATTTTATATAAACTTATAAGGAATTTATAAGATATTTATAAGACAAATTAGAGGAACTAGTTTTAAAAGTTTATTATTCTTAATAATATTAATATAAAAGTCAGTAAAATACTTTATAGTTATATTATTTATTAAGAAATAGAACTCATCCTAATAGAAACTAATTATTATTCCTTAGATTACTTAAGAAATCAGCTTATATTCATATATAAAAGTAATACTAAATTAGCTTACTTTAACTTCCTACTTATTTATCAATATTTTATTAGATCTAATAATAATGAGTTAATTCAATTAGTTAATTAAATTAGGAATTAGTATTACTTTAATATTTTTAAAGTTAAAATTAGAAATTAGAATCTAATTTACTAGTTAGAAACTTTATTATATATTCTAAATAGTTCTATTAAACCTTACTTATTTCATTAGATTAAAATTATTCTATACTAACTATCTCTTAAAAGTTTATTTAGAAATTAAGAGATTAAAATTATTATTAATATCTAAAGTAAATATAAAGATAATAAAGATTTCTATAATATTTAATATTTCTTTGAATAATATATTAATATTATTTTATATTGTCTTAATAGTAATTCTCCTATCTTTCTATTCTTATACTAATTTTATAATAATATTTACCTATTATACTACTTTCTTGATCTTTTCCTTTTAAACATTAACTTTAAGAATAATAAGTTACTACTAGCTTTTAATTTAAAAAGAAGATATTTATATAGCTTTTCAATTTTAATTATAAGGAATAGGAATTATAGAATTTTATATATAAAGTATATATCTACTCTAAGTATTTCTTATATAACTTATAGTAAGATTAATTAATATTTAAGCTTATTAAATAGAGGAATATATATAATTAATACTTAAAATAGTATTAATAAGATTGCTAGATTCTTATATAGAATTTCAAAATTTAAAATAAATTTCCCGACCTTTATAAAAAAGGATAATTCAAATATCAAAATTATTATAAAAGAATAGTTAAAGATAGATAAGAAAGACAAGCTTGACTAATTCAAAGTTATTAGTACAACTAAACTTTTAATTTAAAATAAAAATAATAATCTTTTAGAATATATTAAAGAGAAATATAATTCTTTTAGAAATTATAGTATTTTAATAGGATTAAAAAGTTTTTTATTAGTATTACTCTAAGTTTTAAATTAATTACTAATTAACTTTATATATTTACTAATAGATACTTCACCTCTATAAATTATAAGTATTTTAAAATAATTAAGAAATATTAAACTTTCACCTATCTTACCTATAGAAAACAGATTATACTACAATTTTATATATAACTCATTTTTTAATTAATTATAATAAGTAATATTTAGTATAAAATACTAGTATATTATAATAAAGTATCAAGAAATATAGAAGAATATAAAGAATATTAAATTTTAAAATATTAATAGATTAAGAAAATATCTATTTTTATCCTATATATTAATAATAATATTTTTCTAATATCTATCGCATTGGAGAAAGCTTAGAAATCTTCTTATATAATAAGATATATTCTATTTACTTATTTTAATAAATTACCCAAAGTATAATTACTAAACAATATTATTATTATAATAAATTATGTATAAAACTATTTATTATAATCTTCTAAAAAAATATTATAATTTTAAATAATATCTAATTATTCTTTCTTATTAAATTATTCTAGGATTTCAAGAGGATTTCTTATTCCTATAACCTTTTCACTTCCTAAGAATTTCTAAGAAATTATATTAATAATCACTTCTTTTTAAAATTAATTAGAAATATTTCGTCTTAATCTCCTATTTATAGCTTTATTCTTAGTTTTATCTAGTTATTCTCCTATTAAAAGTATTGAATATTAATTCAATAATACATCTTTATTTTCCTTTAATTCTTTCAACTAGCTATTCTTTTAAACTTCCTTCTCTTTAAATTCTTTAATTATTTCTTCTACTTCTATAGTATTAGTATCTATCTATATATTATGAATATTAAGCTAATCCTTCTATTTAAGAAGACATTAAACCTATAGTTTTCTTTTTCCTAATTATACTACTCCTTTTTCTAAAATTCTTTTTATTTTATAATATTAAAATAAATCTTAGAATTCCTCCTTTTATATATTATCAAGTTACATAGGCTTAGTATATATTACTATTTATTTATATAAATCTTTTATAAAATTAACTATAAGACTTAGATAAGTAATTAAAATTACTAAATAGATATTTATAATTAGTAGTAAATCTAAATAGTAAGTAAGTTTTCTAACTTTTTCTAATATTTTAATTAATCTACTTTTGAAAAGAAATTTATTTACTAACTAATTTCTAAATAGTTTATAGTTTTCCCTAGGTTGAAAATATATAAAATCTCTTAGAATAAACACTACTCAATTATACTTATAATTAAAAGTAGTCTTCATAAATATTTATATCTATATAATTGAAAAGAATATTTTATTCTAAGTAATATTATATAAAATAAATGTATTTATATTAAGAAGTAAATTAAAAAGGGAATTAAATTTATATCTAAATAAGATTTCTATTAAAATCTTAAATATTATATTTATTAAGCTATTATTTAGTAAGAATTATATTAATATTAAGAGATCAATTTATAGTTTCTCTAGGTTTTTAAATATAAATATATAAATTATTATTTCTACTATCTATTTTTTTTATTCTAATAATCTATTAGTCTATAGGTAATATATTATTAAGAAGTATAACTTTATATTTAGATCTTTCTATATTAATTTCTAGAATTCTAATAGGAATTTCAAATTACAATTTAAACTAATTATTTTAAGAATTCTCTAATTTCTTATATAGAAGAACTAGAGTAGGAGTCTTACCTAATTAGTAGATATATATATTATATATTTTAGAATTAATAATATTACTTTAGAAAACTTATCTATTACTATTATTAATAAGTTATATAATAAGAATTTAATAAGTTTTTATAAAAAAAGATCTAAAGATACTTCTAATAGGTTAATCATAGAATCTATAATAATAGTATAGAATAGTAGTAATAGATATAAAATTAATTGGAATTCTTTTAAAAGATTTATTTTTCATTTCAGTAGTAGATTATATATAGAATAATATTTAATAAATTCTACAATTTTCTTAATTAAATACAATATTATAGAAACTAATAATATATTATACTATATGTTTTATATTTCTTAAGAGTAGTTGGATTTATATAAAACCTTAATAAATTATTTAACTATTAAATTAGAAATATCAAATCTTTATTAATCTGAATATTTAATAAAATACAAGAAGCTATTAGAAAGTTTAAAGAATAATCCACTAGGATCCTTAAGCTGTTATAATTATTTATAAATCTTATCCAATTTTAGATTAGTAATATATAAATCTTTAAATTTGACTTTATAGTTGCATCTAATCTAATTTCTATTATAATATGAACTATTTAATTATTCTATATCTTATTTAATTCTCTATCTCTTAGGATTAACTTTCAACTAATTTATATTCTAAATAGTATATCTAGAATAATATTAGTATTCCGAAGAATATAGTAATATTCAAATTAAAATTATAAAAGATATTCAGCTATTAAAATAAAGTATAAATTAGCTCTTCTTTAATCTATAGTAAAAAGAATTATCTAAATTATAATACTTAATATTAAAGTATAATCTATTAATATAATTAATAGAGTTTTCCTAGCTGATTAAATTAATATCCTAATTTTTCAAATAGTCCAAACTAGATGAATAACTTCTAGTTCTATCAACTAGTATTATATTTTAATACTTATGAATATCTAATTAATATAGATAATTAGTTAAATTAAAGAATATAGTATTCGTTTTCCAGGTTTCTAATTATTTTCTTTATCTTTTATATAGAAAAGAAAGATGTTATATTTATATTCTTAAGAAGTATTAACTTGAATGAATAGTATTTAGTTTAAATTATAATAAATCAAAATAGTTTTAATAATAAGTACAATTTTAATTTTTTTAAAACTATCCTTTTCTTCTTAGGTTGATTTAAATATTATCTTAGAGTAATAATATTTATACTTTTAATTAGTAGTAATTCCTTATTTATATCTATAGATTAAGAGCTTTATTTTTCTATTCTAGAGAAAGTTAATTCTAGTAATCTATTGTAGAATAAGATGTTATAAATATCCTATTATATCTATCTATTTTTCTACAAATATCAGGATTTTTAAGAATTTAATATTCCTAAGTCTTTATATTCTATCTTTAGTATTAGAAAGTTTAAAACTATTTACTTTAAATCTTAATAGTTTAATTAAGGGGAATTTAATAAAGTATTTATCTTTTAAAAGTCTTAGGTTTTATTAGTTAAATAAATTAAAAATAATATCTAATTATTAGTAGTATTTATTAGTAGTTTCTAAGGTAATTATAATATTATTAGTAAATACTTAAGTAAAACTTGAATAGTATCTAAGGATTTTATTTATAGATTTTTAAGTATAAATTAGTAAATTTCTAAATCTTATTAGTATTACTATAAATTTCTCTTATTTTTAATAACTAATAATTATTAATTAATCTTAGTAATTTTTAATAATTAATATTTAGTAGAAGTATTATCTAGTATTAATTATAATAAGAAACTTCTTTCTTGAGAACTTTTATATAACTTTAAATTATAGTAATATAAAATATATATTTAAAATAGTAATCTTATTTAGTATTCTTAAATTTATAATTATTTACTTTTTTCTTTTTATTTATTATTCTTTAGATTATAAAGATTAATATTCTAAATTATATAAAAGTTAACTTATTTGAATTATCCTCTTTCATATATTTTATTGAATTTGTTATCTAGAAACCTTTAGTCTTTTAAGCTGATAAGATATAAGTACTATACTATCTTTTTTTATAATAGTTATTTTTTAGAAATATAGTAATCTTCTTGTATTTTTTTATATTAATTTATCTTTCTAGTTTCTAAAAGATTAAATATCTTATAATAATTTTAAAGATCTTTCAAATAAACCTCTTTGAATAATAATAAATAGTTACTTCTTATAATATAAGAATTATATTTTTATTAGAATTGAATGTCAAACCTAGTTTTTAATCTTAATATAATTTATTTATAATAACTAAGTAAGAATCTTTAGTATTAAAACAGTTAAAACATAAAACTTTATCTTATTTAAAGTTGTATATTGTTATTTCTGTATAATTATTAGTAGAAATATATCTAATTTTCTAATTTTTTATAATTTTTTAATTTTATCATAAATAGTTATATATAACAACTAATAATTACTAACTTATTACTATATAAATCATACTATTATAAATAAATTAAAATAGAAGTATATTAGTTTTAAACCTTATAAAATATTAATAAAAATATCTACTAGAACTTTTAGAAGAATTATCAAACTCCTCGCTAATTTTATTTAATAGATATTCAGTATTCTATTAATATATATTTATACTAAGATTTTAAAGCTTTAATATAATTTAATTTTAATAATTCCCTTAGTGATAAGAATAATTCTATTAGGAATATTAAATTCCTAATTTAATAAAATTCTAATATTAAGCTTATTTATTATTTGAATGCTAAAGTTAAATTTTATAATTTTAAGTAAATTATTAATTATTTCTTAGTAGAATAAAGAGAATATAACCTAACTTATAACTTATAAGATTCCTACTCTTAATAATTATATAGTTAAATTTAAATTAGATTTATAATTAGATATTTAACTTAATATATCCTTTCAAATAAAATTTCTTATAGTTTTAATATTAATATATATATTAAATGTAGTATTATTCAATATATTTCATACTTTAATATAAATATAAATATCTTTATATAGAATAATTAATAGTATAATTATTAAAAGGAGTTTTAATTCTAAAGAGCTATCTTCCTAAAAAGGTTTAATCTTCTTTTAGCAATCTTAGTAATATTATTCTCTTTCTTTATACTTCTTACTTATGAATTTATTATAAATAAAATATTTTAAAAAAATAAAGAAGTTATCTTATCATACTAATAATTCCTAATAATTATTTAGAATATATTTATTAGAAATAATATTAATATCTTCTATTCAATTTAATTTTAAAATACTATTTTCTAAATTTATAGCTTAATAGTTATTATTAATAGTATATTTACTATATTATTCTTAAGAACTCTCTTTTATATCCTTCTCAACTTTATAATTAATATAAATATTATAATTTGAAATTTAAATATCTATAAGATTCTATAATCTATTGTTATTAATAAGATCTAATTTGAAGTATTAATTATAAGTAACTTTTCTTACTTTAATATTTTAACTTCTTCTCTTAAATTAATTATATCTTTTTATAAATTTATTTTACTTTTTTCTAATAAAAAGAAATCCTATATTAACTAATAGTTTTCCTTTAGATTGATTAATAAAATAAACTATTTTTTAAGTATATTTTAATTAATTAAAGTAATTTAATCTAATTAAAGATTATATTAATAATCTAATCTATATCTTACATAATTAATTTGTTAAGTAATTTATCTAATTTATATTATTTTAAAGCTTATTATCTTATTTTTATATAAGTTTTCTTCTTAAATCTTTCTATCTTCTAGATGTTTTATTTCTTATTTATCTATCTTAATAATCTACTATAAATTCAATCTATTTATCTTTTTTAATATTTAGTTTAAATTTTAGGACTTTTATAATTAGATTAGGATCTAATTTACTATAAATTACTCTAAGAATTTCAGATTTATATTATTATATTTATTTTATAAGACTTATAATCTTAATAGTAAATATCTTAAGATCTAACTTATTCTAAATATTATTTATAATCTAATAAACTTTCTTGAATTCTATTCTATTATTCAAATAAGAATTTTAGATCTAACTTTTAGAAGAATAATTTAATTATCTAAATTATATTAGTAATATTAGAATACTTCTTATTATTTATTAATAAGATTTATGATATATTAATTATAAGTAGTTCTATAGAAGTATTCAAATATATTTTTAATAAATATTAAATAATAATAATTAGAATTATCTATATAAAG
>QAPF01000698.1:0-20276 GCA_004367935.1 Colletotrichum sidae | reverse complement strand
ATATAAATACTATTATTAGTAGAATAAATTCTAATTAGTATAAAACTACTATAGTTGAAGTAATATATTATAATATAATAGAATTTTAAATATTACAAATACAAATATATGTGTTAGCTATTATATATAATATATTACAAATACATGTATTTGTATTTGTAGTAGATGTATTTGTATTATCTCAATGCTCTGATAGATATATTAGACTTTTTATTAAAGTTCTTAATACTATATATAATCCTATTAAGATAAACTATAGAAAGACTATTTAATTCCTCATTAGGAAAAAGATTTAAATTACTATTATTGTTATTAAATCTATTAGGAAAAAGAGAATAAGTAGTATCTTTAGTAGAATTATAAATTATACTAAATATAACAATAATCAAATTTTAAAAGAATTATTAGAATTAAATTAGTTAGATTTATTCTCTTTATTAAGTTAGTTAGACCTAGTAGTAATAGGTTTATTAAAAATAGATAATTCTTCTATTTATTAAGAATTAAATAAACTTTCTAAAATAGTTATATTTCTAGATTAAATAGTATTATAAGCTTACGAATTTCAAATTAAATAAGTATTATAACTATAAGTAATTATAATATCCTTTTTTTGTTTTAAATTAAACTTCTAAGAGTATTTATTTTTAACTTTATAGTAATAAATATTACTCTATATCTTTATATTATTAATAAAAGGTTTCTTTTTATTCTTTAATCTATATAATATCTTAAATTTAATAGAAGAATAAGGCGTTTTATAATTTAGTTACTTTTGCTTTGTACCTAGAATAATATCTAAGCTCTGCATTTTATATATAGATCTAACTATAAATTTTACCTAATAATAGTATTTATATTAATACTAGCTTATAACTAGTTAAAATAGTAATGAAATTACCTATTATTGTGGATAATTATACCCCTAGTTCTAATATTTAACCTTATAGTAGTAGAAGACTTTATAGTAATAATTAGGGAGAACTTTATTAAAATTAGGGTTTAATATATATAGCTGAAAGTAACTACTAAGATTATAGGGTTGAGAACTTTTATAAACTTCTTAAAGATAGAATAAAATAAAGTATTAAGAGCTAGGCATTCTGTGATCCATTATTCTTCTATATCCTTTATAATAGAACCGAAATCTCCTTGAAATCTATGTGGCTACCTGCAAAAAGAGTACTATAGAATAGGTGTAGAGATAAAGGTATTCTATTATAAATATAAATAGAAGTTAATATAGCTAATCTTTAAAGATATAAAAGTAAATTAGAATTATAGAGAAGGATTCTAGTTTTATTAGTTATAATTCTTATAGTTTTCTTAATTAAACTATTAGGTATATAAGTATATAGAAGTTTTATATTATAATAATATTATTATTTAGATAAATAATCTTTATTCTATTATTAGAAAACTTAAGGCTACTACTTATATTAACTTCCTTAATTCTCTTATTATTATTATTATTATTATTATTGTTATTATTATGATTATTATTATTATTATCAGTTATATCAATAAACTCTTTAAAAGCTAAAGTAATTTTTTTAGAAACTTTGCTATTTAATAATCTTTTCTAGATAAATCTATTATACTTATCTATAATAAAGATAAAACATTTATAGTAATTATAATTCTCTAGTAAAATAGGTTTATATAAGTCTAAATTAATATATTTAAGATATTTAAACTTCTTAAAAGGGGAGGGGCTAATAGCTTGCTCTCTACTACGACTATTAGTAGATATATTGCCCCCTGAAGTATGACTTCAGCCCTCCTACCCCCCTACTAACTACTATAGCCAGCCTTTAGTTAATCTAGGGCTAAACCCCTTGTAGCTATAGTAGCTGGCATACCTACCCTATATTAACTTTTTTAATAATAAATAACTAATAACCCCTTCTATAATAACCTTACGCCCTCACGCCCTCACGCCCTCACAACTATTAATATATAATTTAAATATCTCAAGATATTTAATTACTACTAACTATAGGTATTCTATTTGAATATTTATTATAACCTTAATATCCGCAACCTTAATATCCCTATTATAAACTAAGCCTTACCTACTCCTAAAATAAGACTTTATACTACTAATATAAAAGTTCTCTACTATTAATATAAACTAACTTATAATTTCTATATAAATATAATAAGACTCAACTTATTCTTATTAGTAAACAATCTTAATATATTAAATATAAATAATATGTAAATAATACTTATATAGATATAAATACCCCTAATATAGCTTAATAATTTTTAAAGCCCTTATAATTATATTTCTATAATACTCTAAAGTATCTAGTGACTAATATTATAGTAAAGTATTAATATTAGGGTATTATCTATTCAATACTTAGTCTCTAATATTACTAACTTAATATAATATCTTATGGGATAATTAGACAATTTTCTTTTAAATATTTATAGACTATTTGTTAATTATAGTATTTAGAATAATTTTATTAAGGCTTAGTTTAATATACTAATAGCCTTAATTATAATAATTACAGCTAGATATTTCTATATTTATTTTATAGTTATCTTTTTATAAGTAGCTAATTAGATTTTAAAGAGATTTTAATTTTATTATAAAAATTATAGAAAAATAATAAATTATAGAATACCTAGCTTTTAGTATTTTATTTTATTTTATCTCAAGAGGTTTATAAAGGTTCTCAACTTTATAACCTTAGTAGTTATTTTTAGCTATATATATTAAGCCTTAGCCTTAATAAGGCTCTCCCTAATTATTATTATAAGGTCTTTTACTACTATAGGGTTAAATATTAGAATTAGGGGTATAATTATCTATAATAATAGGTAATTTTATTACTATTTTAACTAGTTATAAGCTGGCATTAGCACGAATACTATTATTAGGTAAAACTTATAGTTAATTCTATATATAGGGTGAAGAGCTTAGATACTATTCTAGGTACAGAGCAAAAGTAACCAAATAAAAACTTCTTAAAAGTAGTTAAATCTCTATTGATCTTATTAGTAGACTTACCTTTAAAATAGACTTCATAAATAAGTAGTTTATTACTTTTAGAATATTTATAATTAATACTATTTATTATATTCTTAATTAACTTAGTACTATTACTAATATTGCTTATTCTATTATACTATAGGTTTAAGTTATTAATATTAGTAATATTAATATAAAGAACTAATTATTTAAAATAAATAGGAGTTTTAAACTTATAGAGATTATTAACTTTAATTTCTATAAATAAGAGTTTATCTTACTTAATATTATATATTATAAGTTTATTAAAGAAGATAGATAACACTCCTATTAAATTAAATTTAAATTAATTTGATAGGTTAATACCTAACTATAATGAATAATAAATATTATATTAAAGATATTTAATATTACTTAAGATAAGTTTTAAATTACTTCTTATAATTAAAATAGTTTCTATAGTATTTCCCCCTTTAATAAATAGAAGAATCTTAGTTTTATTCATTAGAAAACTATAATCTTTAAGTATATAAATAATAATTCTAATATTAATAGAGAATAAAATAGTCTCAATTTATTTAATAGAATTCCTAATTTATTAAATCTTCTTAGAAATTAAAGTATTTAGAGTCTTTTTAATAAAAGTCTTTCTAAAAGAAAGCTTAATTAGAGTTATATTTTCAAATTTAATGTCTTCCTCTTTATCCTCTTCTTCTTCTTCTTCTTTTTTAATATAAGTGTGGAATTATATAAGGTCTTTAGTTATATTATTAGAGATTTCTTTAATTATTCCTTCTTAAATTCAAATAATATTAATTAATTCTAAATTATTAGTCCCACCATTTTTACTTTTCTTCTCTTTAAAAAACTTAAAAAGATTCTCATTCATTTTGAAGTTTATCAAAATAGGAGTTTCTTTAAAATAAAGACTAAAATAATTATTCTTAATATAATGAGTCTTTTTATAATTATTATAGAAAATACCTTTCTATTTCTTCATAGGTTTCTTAATAACCTTAAGAGAAGACTACTTGATAACTTTACTTTTAAAATTCTTCTTAATTATAAAAATAACTAAAGAAGTCTAAGTTTTACTTTTAAATTTATTTAATAAATTAGAGAATAGGGAATTTAACTTATAAGAATCCTTATTAGATTTCAATTTCTAAATAATTGAAATAATAAAACCTTTATAACCTTTATCTTAACTATTTAAAATATAAGTAATAATACTTTAATTAGATAATTTAACTTTATTATAAGAGAGTGTTAGTTTATCTAGAAGGTAACGTACGCCGTATGTAATCTTGCCGTATAGGTGTAAAGTAGTATTTTAATTATTCGTTATTATTATTCCTATATTATATAGTATAAAGCGTTATATAAAGCTCTAGATCTATAGTATAGTAATTACTTACTAATTACTATATAATTAGTTATAACTAGTACTAAATACTTAGTACCTATTATTAATAAGGTGTAGAAAGTATACTATTATATATATAGTAATATATATAGTTACTATATACCTTATAATATAATATAACTAATACTAATAACCTTTCTTTTTACTATATATCTTAATATCTATCTATTTATATAATAAATAATACTTTTAGTAATCTACGCTTTTTTGCCTTAATAATACTTTTATAATATAATATAACTAATACTAATAACCTTTCTTTTTACTATATATCTTAATATCTATCTATTTATATAATAAATAATACTTTTAGTAATCTACGCTTTTTTGCCTTAATAATACTTAAATATTTATTTATCTTCTCTACTTAAATTACATAACGTTTTATTTAAATAGTTATATAGTTTAAATTAATAAATCTCTTAAGGGTATAGTTTAGTATACTTTTTGTAAAAGTATTAGTAATATTATTATCTCTATTAATCTATTATACTTTATAAAACTTATAGTATTTATACAATTATCTTAATACTATAATATTAATCATAAAGTATTTGCTTAATAATACTAAGTTTTATAAAATATTTATAGAATAAGTATAAATTAATATGTATAATAGTTAGAATCTAAAGGAGCTTTTAATATTAGAAGATCTTCTTAAGTAATATAACTATTATATAAGTAAAATATATACTAACTATTATAAAACAAATCTCTAAAGTAAGTATACTCCTAATAATTCCTCTTATTTTTAATAGAAAGATAACATATAAAATTACTATAGAAGTTAAATTAGCTATTATTAGTAATAATCTTTTTACTTAAGATTATCATAAATCTTAATTAAGATAAGAAGTTAGTATTATTAATAAAAGAACTATTTATAAAGGTATAAAAAAATATTTTAAAGAAGTTAAGTAGTATAAAGTTAAGGCTATAGTTAAAATATTTAATTTACTACTTAAAACGTTTATTAAGTATAGTAGTATTATTATCAGAAGGTTATTATTCTTATACTATATAAGAAAAGTTAGATAATACTTTAGATTAGTATATTGAGGTAAGGTATATTCTATATATATATTATTTGATATATATCTTTTTAAGTACTTTAGATATTATATATATATTAATAAGGGCTAGGTTTTACTTTTAGTACTGTTAGTATAAGCGGAAAGTATTACTATTAAGTGATAAAATACCTCTATTAAATACTAGTAGTACTATTTTTAAGAGGACTATTTTAAGTTTAGCTTTAAATAAAGCTTTTTAGAACTCCTTATCTTTATAACTTAAGAAGGTAATATCTAAAAAGCTTAAGGTATTATTAGTTTATATACTTATAAGGCTAAAAGTATTGTTTTTAAAATATAAGATAAGGAGGTATAAGTTATATATTAATATCTCTATTTATAACTATTCTTTATAATACTTAGAATAAATTACCTACTAATAAGTACTAGTTTTAATAAGGCTATATAGTAATTTAATAATAATTATAATAAAGCCTAAAGAGTATTAATCTTTGAAATATAAAGGTAGTTTAATTATAATACGCTTTATAAGTTTTATTTTAACTTAAGTATAGGTTTATATAATATTATAAAGTTATATTCTTATATTATTATACTAGAGGAAAACTACAGCTATAGTGAAGATTAACTATTAATTATTTCATTAAATTATCAGTAATTATATTAGTATTTTAAACTTATTATTATTTCTAAAACCTTAGATTATAAGTCTTAACTTCCTATATATCTTATTGGTATTTTTATTCTTAACTTTATTAATAATATAAGACTTAAAGTACTTATAACCCTTATAGAAAATAGGGTTTTACTGAACGATCTTAATAATACTATTAATAATAATACTCTTAACTTCTTTCTTAATTAACTTTTCAAATGATAGTCTAAATATTATAATAATACTTCTTTTATAAAAATTAAGTATTAATACTATATCTAATTATTCTTTAGCTATAAGGTATATTATAAACTAAAATTCTTAGCTAAAGTCTAGAGAAGTTAAATTACTCCTTATAAGATTTAAAGTTAGGTATATCTAAAGTATTTGAAATTAGAGTAATATATTACTAACTATTTAAGTAGGGAGAGGATTATTATTATTAATAGTAGTAATATTACTATTATTAGTAATAATAGTAGTTTATAGTATTTACTAAGTATTCTAAAATTCTATAGGTATAGCCATAGCTAAGATTAAGATATTACTATAGGAATATATATCTCTATATAATATTAAGTCTCTTATAATAGTAATATAAACTTTTATAGATTTCTTATAGATACTTTTAAATATTAACGCCTTAAGAAGTATTAGTATTTTAAAAATATAATTAAGTAAGATCTCTTAGTTATTACTCTTAAAATATAGTTTTATAGTTATAGATTAAAGCTTTTAAAAGCTATAAGGAAGTTTGAAAATATATATCTTATTATATATAGTAAGGAAGTAGTATAAATCTTATTAGTTATTTTTCTCTTACTATATATATATAAAGGATTAGAAGAGAGGTTATAATACGTAAAGTATTAAGGCTATTATATATTATTAAAGTAGTATTAATAGTTTACTTAATATATTTATAATAAATCTCTTTAGTAGTTTTATATACAGTATAAGTTTAAGTAATAATATCTAGAAAAAGAACTAAATCTTCTATAAAATAGGAGTATATTTTATAAATAAGTAGGGTAAGTATAAGGCTATTTAGCTTAGTAGTATTATTAATTATTTTATATACTACTTAAAGAGATATTTTTCAAATAGTAATAAGTATCTTATTATAATAAATCTTATATATATAGTAGAGAAGTATATAGTATTATTTAACCTTACTAATATTATTATATATCTTAATAGGAATAATATAAACTATCAATTCTATAGTTTTTACTTTTAATCTAAAGCCTTTAAATTAAAATATTATATTTATATTAGTAGTAATAAAATCAAAAGGCCTTAGTATATATTAATCTAATATACTTTAAAGGCTTCTTATATTACTTTTACTATAATATTAAGTAAAAATTAAATAGTATTAAATATCATTATAATATGAATAATATAAAAGATAGGGTAGCTATTAATATAGATAATATTAATAATAATTCTAAAGTTAAAGTTGATATTACTATAGATAGTAAAATAAACGTATCAGGAGGCTATACTATATATTTAGTATTAGTAATAGTACTTCTTAAGTACCTTAAGGGTATAGTATTGAACTAGATATTCTATTTTATTAAGGATATTATAAAAGTATATAATAGCTAGGTATTTGAAATAGTAGTAGAACTTTTATATCTCTATTTTTATGAAGTATATAGAAGTAATTATCCTCTTTTTATTAAGAAGTATCTATAGATACTTCTATTTCTAAATACCTAATATAATCTTCTTACTTTAATAGAACTAGTTATAAATATTATTAAATATAATACTAAAGCGATTTATATTTATAAAGTAAAATAAGAAAGGGGTATTATATAGTATTATATAGAATATAATAATGCTAAGTAGTATAAGTATATTAATTATTCTAAGTATAGCTATTAAAGTAGTATAATTAGAATATATTATTACTTATTCGTCTTATAGAAGCGTAAGAATTATAAAAAAATTAACTATTTATTTAAATATAATAAATTAAGAATACCTAGTAGTTGAGAAGCTAGCTATACTTAAGTTAGATAAGATATTTTAAAACATAATACTTAAGTAATAGCCTTTAAGTATAAATATAGATATAGGGGTTATAATACCGCCTTTTCTAGTATTTTTATTACTATACAGAGCATTTCGAAATAATACATAATACATTACAAATACATATTACATTACATCTTATATATTACAAATACAAATACATTACATGTATTTGTAATGTATTAGGATTTTTACCTAATATATGTATTTGTATTTATAATGTAATATTTTGAAAGAATTTGTATTTGTATTATATTACAAATACATATAATTGTATTTGTAGTATTTGTATTATGTTACATTTTCAATAATATATAAAACAATAAACTAAACTATTTAGTTAGTAGATACCTTATAGTTTACTTATAGTATTAACTTTAATATTGAAATTAACAGTTTATTATTGTTCCTAAATTACTTATATTAAAACTACTATATTTTCATAATATCTTAAAACTAGACTTCTCTATTCTAATATATTTCTATTTTTTTAACTATAATAGTTTTATACTTACTAAAATTTATTTTATTAATAATAATATTAATATAATTAATATTAATAGTCTTAATTTAGTGTATTATATTACAAATAATACAATTATATTACATATATTTATACTGATAATATATCAGAATTTTAAATATTATAAATATAAATACATGTATCAGCTATTACATGTAATATATTACAAATACATGTATTTGTATTTGTATTAGATGTATTTGTATTATCGTAATGCTCTGCTACTATAAAGACTACCTTAAACAAGGGTATAAAATATTACTTAGTCTTAGAGGATTCTTATAATTTTATTTCTATCTAAAATAATAAGGTTTTTACTAAAAGATAATATTAAAAACTATTTAGAAGGAGTAGTAGTTTAATCTTGAAAGTTATACTATACTTACTATTATATAATAGTATTATTAAACTTATAATCTTAAAGGGGGTCATTAGAATTATTATTTAAACTATTAATATTTTTATAATCTATAAGAAAGGCTTAATATATTATTATAAAACATACCTTAGGGTTAATATTTAACTTATACTAGTTAAAAAAAACATACTTCTCTTTAAAAATATACTTTATAGACTAGTAATTTGTTTTACTATGTATATAGTACTTCTTATTTAAAGAGCTATATATAGTTAGATAGAGAGGATAAGTATTATTTAGAATAAATAGGTATAAGTACTATGAGGTAGAAATATAGATAAAATATTAAATATCTCGTAGCGTAATGCCTTAAGGGTATTCTTAAGGGGAATTATATATATAGTTAACTTAAAATTAATTATCAACTTACTTCTAGTTATTATTTCCACTATTTTAAATATATTTTAACTTTTAGATTAATATAATATTACTTATTACTAATTTCAACTAATTATAAAGATTTTGGGAAGTTACTATAAAGCTAAAAAAGGCTAATTAGTACTTAGATATATTATAATATATACTAATAAGCTAGAAGTAGAATATTATATCTATATAGAAGTTTAATAAGAAGGCTTTCTAGATATATATAAATTTCAATATAAAGGCATTAAAAACTTCGTTTTTATTCTTCTTAAGATTCTTAGTTATAATACTTTAAAAAGTAGTATTTTACTAATTAGAGAAGTATAACTATTAATGTTTATTATTTTTAAAGTAGTTTTTAATATAATAAGTTATCTATTTGAATTATAAGTTAAAGCTAGAGTTACTTAAATACTCAAAATAATACTTAGAAGTCTGATTTCTTAGTATAATTAAGAATATATTAGCCTATATATATAGTATAGAATATTAAACTCAAAGTAGTAATTATAAAAGATATAGATTTCTATTTTGAATATATTATATAAACTTATATTATATTTTATATTCATACTATATAGCTTTAGAAAATCTATAGTATATTTAACTGAAGTATTTTTAAAAAGAGTAGTAGAAGTAGTATATAGGAGGTATTTGAGTTACCTTAGTAGTTATAAATTATTATATTCATAGTTTACTTCTTATATATAAAGAGGTTTTATATTAGAAAAATTATATATTAATAAGATTAATAAGAAGAATAAGAAGTATAATATTAATACTAGGAGTATAAAAACTAACTAGCTATATTACTACTATTCTTTTTCTATTCTTTATAAGAGAACTAAAATAAGTTTAATCTATTAAACTTTAGGTTTAGTTTTATAAAGAAATATTATAATTTCCTATTCTTTTTTTATAAGGATTCTAAATTACTCTAGGAATTTCTTAAGATTTTACTTAAGAGTATTATAATATTTACTAGTTTTAGTAATTTTTTTAAATATCTAAAAAGTGAATAGATCTTATCAAATAATTTAGTATAAAATACTAAAAATCTTTTTACTATTTATATTAATTTTAATCTTATAGAAAAAAAGATAGTTTTAAGTATATTAAGCGACTTAAATATTTATAAATTACTAAATTATAAGAAGCTAGTTTTTAAAACTATCTTTAAATATCTAAAAAAGCTTATAGCTATATAGTTTTTAATAGTTATAAAGTATTATCTAATATATCAAGGAGGTTAAAACTATAAAAGTATTTTTATTTATAATATTTCTATAATTTATATCTTTAATCTATCTAAATAATGTAAGATCTAAATCTTAGTAGATTTTTATAAATATAGAGATACTACTTAATATTACTATAATAGTTAAAAGGATATTTAAAATAAGTATTTCTCTAGGGGTTAGTAATTTAGATATTATTATAAAAATAAGAAGAATATTAGGAAAGTTTCTAAAAAGTTATATAAATCTCTTAAGAAATTAAAACTAGAAATACTATAAATCTCTAGTATTATAAAAGTCTACCGAAACTTAATACGATTTATTATATTTACTAAATATATTCTAATAAGTAATAGTTAAAAATATATAATTAAACTTTTTAAAAAATACTATAAGGAATATTTTAGTTTAATTAGAGTAAGAACTTTAATATAATATTATTACTTAAGTCTTATAAAAGCCTCTTTAAGGGATTAATATATAATTTAAAGTCTTCTAGCTAGAGTTTTAAAGTAGGAAGAATCTAAAGTATCTAAATAGTTATTCTTATAATCTTTCGCTTTATATAAGCTTTAAATATAGTTTTTTATAACTACTTCTTCTATTATAATAAGTCTTACTAATTTGTGATATAATAGTAATAGAAACGTTAACTACTAATTAGTATTAGTTTATCTAGAAAGTAATATATAC
The DNA here is from genome assembly GCA_004367935.1 of Colletotrichum sidae. NCBI lineage: Eukaryota > Fungi > Ascomycota > Sordariomycetes > Glomerellales > Glomerellaceae > Colletotrichum > Colletotrichum sidae. Next base: position 8,891 of record QAPF01000698.1, on the reverse strand, counting down.
TATATATAATCTTATTATATAAGTATAAAATAGTATTCTAAGTATTTAGTATTATTATTCCTATATTATATAGTATAAGGTATTATATAAAACTCTCGATTTATAATATAGTAATTACTTACTAATTACTATATAATTAGCTATAACTAGTATTAGATACTTAATACTTATCGCTAGTAGGGTGTAGAAGGCATATTACTATATATGTAGTAATACGTATAGTTACTATATACTTTATACTATAGCGTAACCGATAGAGAGGTTATTAATAAGTTTATTTATCTTATTTAAATATTCTTCTATAGACTTAAAGTTACTAACAATAATATTAAAAAGCTCTTTATAAATAAGAAACTTATTTGAAAAACTAACTAATTTATAAAGTCTTTTTAAATAACTAAATATATAAACAGTATTAATATTACTCTTAATAATTATTAAAAGACTATCTTTGGAAATAGAAGAGTCTTATTATACTTATTAATATTAATTTTGATAATATAGCTTAGTTGAATTAATAAATATATCTTTATTAATACATAAAACCTTTATATAAATAGGCTAAATATTATAATTCTAAGTCTGCTTTAATTTGGAGATAACATATAACTTAGAGTTATGTATATTCTTAAATAATAATATAAGAGAGTAAAGTAATCATTTAATAAAGAATTAGTTCAAATTCTAAAGTAGAATTAAGATACTTAGCGTTTAATTCTAATAAAGTATTATTAATTGAAAAGTTAATAATAATACAAGTTAATAATTAATTATTAAATTAACATTCTTATAACTTATAGTAGCCTAAAGTTTAAATTTCATAAGAGATACTGTTTTATAAAGATTAGAGATAATTTCAAGTTCTAATTTATAAAAGTCTTAATAGACCTAAGAGTTAGTTTATAAAAGGTCTCAGTAGATTTATGAGTTAGTTTATAGAAAGTCTTAGTAGACTTAAAATATAAGAGATTTTTAGCTTCTATTATTTAACTATCTCTTTTACTAACTTAGTAGTAAGCCTATTATTATAATTAATATAATCTCCTTATAGATCTATCTAGTATTAAATTCATTAATTAATAAGAAGAGTTAATTAATTAGTTAAAGTAAATATAAAAAGAATAAGCTTTAAAATCTTATAAAGATAATGAAGAGAGGTTTTATATAAATAGATAAGTATAGAGAAGCTTAAGCTTAATTAGTATAATTTCTAGTATAATCTGAGTAGGTATTAGTAAAGATATAGATATTAATATTAATAATAGGTATAAATAGGTATATAATATAAAGAGAGAAGTTAATAGAGAGTTAGTCTTATAAGTTGTTAAATTAGTAATAGGTAATTAGTAAAAGGTTAAGGGTAATGAATAACTTTTAATTATTAAAGAATAGGTTATTTAGAGTAATAGCTGAAAATAATACTAATATTAATATAAATAATAATAATAATAGGAAGTTTAAGTTCTATAGGAAGTAGAGAACTTAGTAGTATTAATATTTAAATAGAGTTTATTTTTAGAAAGGTTAACCTTATGTTATATAAAGCTTTCAGCTCTATTATACTAGGGCTACTAGATAGTCTATTTACTAAAAATTCTAATATTATAGTTTGATTAATCTAGAGTATAAATTATTGAAGTAGTATTATTCTAACCCTAATATTTGATTTTCTATAATAAATAGAAAATATAGGGTTATGAGAGTAATAAAAAATACTTAAGCCTTTAAATATCTAAAAATGGTTATTAGGATAAATATGAGTAATAGCTAAGTAGTTAGAATTCTAATAGTATAATTAGATTAATACTTAAAGCTAGTTTTAGAATAGCTCTAATGTTTATTATAGATATACTTAGAAATATAAAGTCTAAATAAGCCTATAGTTAAATAATTATATTAGCTAGTATAATAAGCTCTTAGTTCTACTATATTATAATACTAGTAAAAGTTCCTATAAAGTCTATAATCAGATTATTATTATTATATACTTCTCTTATATAAGATAGTTAGTATAAGATATATGAGTAGTATTGAGTTTAGATATATTAAAAGTGTAATCTTCATAGTTAAATATAAAGGTATTTTAATTAAAGAAATATAAGCTAAAGAAGAAGAGTTTTTAGAAAGGCTGTAGAATATATATAAAATCGGTCTGTTGTAGTTTGTAGTAGTAGAATAAGCTCTGCTTGCTACAGCTAGTTCTAGTAGGATACAGCTTGTAATAGTTATTACTCTATTATCTTATAATACCCATATATATAAATTCTAAGTTAGCGCTAGGTCTGAATTAAATACTATAGTATTAGGTCTTTTTGGTTATCTTTATTTAAAGGGATATATATAAGCTGTAGTATATTACTAGGTTTTCCTTTCTATTATAGAGAATTCATATTAGGCGTTATGTAAGGCTATCTATTAGGTAAGGGTTAATACGTAATATACTATATCTATAGTTCTAATAGTAATATTGATATACTATAATAAAATAAATTAATATAATTATTAAATACTAGAATTAATATTAGTTATTAAATATCTTATGATTTATAAGAGAATAGCTTTAAAGTAGATATAGTATTTAAGCTAATAGAAACTTAGTTTTTGTATTGATATATATTTATATATATATATTAGTATTATTACTAATTAAGTTCATATTAGAAGAATATAATAGTAAGTAAACTATATATTACTTAGCGTTATATAAATAGGAGATATAAAGGTATAAATTATACTTAGTAGTTAGATCTAATTTCTAATAGCTACTTTCTTCTCTTATTTCTACTATATTACTAATTAGTTATAAGTTTATAAGAAATCCTTTAAGGAATTGAAATAATATTATAATAGGCCTAGGCCTAAGGCTTCTTTTAATATATAAGTAGTACACACATATAGACCATAGGCTTATATCTATAGTATTTATCTTCTCAATAGTAATAGGAGATATATAATTTATATATTATTCTACCCTTCAGATTTCTAATTACTACTTTTATAATTAAGGTACTTTTTATACTATAGATCTATGAATATAATATTCTTTATTTAATATATTCTCCTAGATTTTTCCCCCTATGCTCTATTACTATAAGATTAAATTTAGAAGAAATTATTTTATTTATTTATTTTAATTATTCCAGCCTACGTAGCTAGTATGTATTTTAATAGTATCTAGAAGTAGATTTATCTTTTTTTAACTCTTTATAAATTAGAATAAGAAGGTATTCTTATACTATTTTAGATAAATTAAAATTAAAAGATATAATATAATATTAATATTCTAACCTATTAGATAATACTAAAAACCTTAGAATGTATAAATAGAATTCCTTTAAATATTAAATAGTTATAATAAACCTATTTATAGATTTAATACTAATAAATAGTAAGAAATAATCGTTATATTCTAATTATAAATTAGTAAGAAAGTAAAAAGTCTTAAAAATAATATAAGAAACCTAAAAGATTATTTGTCTTTTTTATAAAGTAGAATTAGGCTTCTAAATTCAACCTAGAATAAGTACTTTTAATTTATAATGATATAATGGAAAAATAAAGAAGAATCTTATTTTATTATAACAGAAAACTTTAAAAACATCTTATAAAACTGATAAGTCTGATAAAACTAACCTATTAGTTCTTATTGAAAAGTAGTAAAATAATTCAAGGAAAATATAAGTTAATAAAGGAATAAATTACTTATAAATAAAAGAAGAAAATATATAGAGAGAAATAATAAGATATATAATTATTATATAACGAATTATTATTAAAATAGCTAGGAAATTAGGATATAATGAAAATAAGTTTAATCTTCAAGAAGATTAGTATAAGAAATAGATAAGTAGATTTACAAATTTAATTCTATATAGAAATATGAGTTAAATGTTCTAAGAAGTCTGAAAAGAAGAACATTAAGAAAATAAATCCTAATTAAAGAAACTATCTTTATATATATTATTAGAAAGAATTCACTTTATAATAATATACTAATATTTAAAGAATATTTGAAAACAAATATAATAATAGTAATAATAACTACTGAATAGTTAACTAATAATAAAAAGAAAGCTCTTAAACCCCCTTATCTAACTATAGTAGGACCCTTATTTAACAAACTAGCTTTTAAGAAAATCCAACCTTATATAATAACTATTCTAGATGAATCTAGAGATACTTCTTCATCTAACTATAAAGAAGACTATAGTATTTAAATATTTCTTATATAGGTTTCTAATAATTCACTTAAATATTTAATAATTATAAGAGAATTTATAATATTCTTAACAATAACTACTATCTAACTAATAATATTAAAAATAGTTCTTTAGTTTTAAAATACTCTTAAGTTTATAAGCAAAAATATTTCTAATCTCTTAGATAACTATATAACTATAAAAAGAATATCTAGTAAACTAGAATATAAGATAATTACTAAAGTCTCTTTTTATTATAATATATAGTATAAGTATACTATTAAAATTATAATAACTAATAAGTATATTTAGAAAGATATTAGAGATATTTTTATAAGAATCTATAGTATTATTAATCCTATAGCTAGTTATAATCCTAATAAGCAACTTTATATTATAAGTTATAGTATTAACCTAACTTTAGATAACCTAATAGGAGTAGTCAACTATTTAACTACTATAAATAACTTCTAAGAGAGAATAAGAATCTATAAAAATATCATTTTACTTAATACTAACTTTATCAATATTTCTCTATATTAACTCTTATTCTAAACTTTTAAAGAAATTGCTAGAAACTTTTACTATAAGACTTTTTAATTAGTTAAAATATCCTAGGCTTCTTTTAAGTATTTACTATCTAAATAAACTAGAAATTAGATTCTTCTAAAGTAGTTACTTAGTAAACTTATTCCTATTATATTAATAACTATACTTACTAGCTTAACTTCTTAGTTGAAAACTATAAAAGCTATAAGAAAGCTTAAGTTATTATAAATAAGCTTGATAATAATAAGTAACTCTTATTATAGTTTAAAAACTTAAATTCCAACTAATTAATACTTATTAAAATAGAAGCTAGTCTTTATAAGCTTATAAATAGCTTTAAAGAAACTTAGAGACTAGTAGTTAAATTATATATTATAAATATAAATAATAATAATAATTATAAGATTTATATTATAGATTTATTAGTTCAATATAGTACTAACTATAGAAGATAGTAGTTTTAAAGTAGTAGTAATATATTTTAGATTTAAAGTAACTTCTAGTATTATAATAGTTTTTAAAACTAATTCATATAAAATCAGTTTATAGTATATCACTAGTAAACCTTGAATAATTACTAGAAACTTAGCTATTTTTAACTTATTTAATATACTTCTAAAAAGATCTACTATTTTAAATATAATAATTACTATTATTAAATTAATAAGATCTATCTAAATCTAGAGAAAGTAGAAAGTAGTATTATATAGGATAGTTATATTAATAAATAGTCTAATGATAAACTAATTCTACTATTTATTACTAAAAGATCTTATATCTATCCTATTAGATTAACAGTAGTATCCTATAGCTAAATATAATATTCTAATTTTTAGATATTACTCTAGGAGTATGAATAAACCTAGATATAATGATAGTTTACTAAGATGAAGTTTTCAAAAAAATAATAAACTACTTAAGTTTAGTTAATAATATTATTCTTAGTAAAACTCCTAAAAAAGAAGTAACTTATGTTAGAAAAGAAATTAGGCTAAGCAGAAGATATTTATTTTATTCTAAATATTATTATAATTAACTAGTTATTTAAAGAAGAGGTTAGACAAGCTTTTTGAAAAGGTTCTAAAAAGAATGAAAGTAGAAAATATTAGAATTAAAGGTAGATTAAAGTTAACTAATAATGTTTATTTATTATATAATTTATATAAGCTAAAACCTACTATATTTGTAAACCTATTTATAGTGTATTATAAATCTATATTTATATTAGTATTTAAGAATATATAAGTAATAGGACTTATATTTAATAATAAGGAAATTTTACTAAATATGAAAAACCTTATTTACTTATTAAATAGAAAGAAAACTAGTTAAATAAAAATTTCTAGCTTTACTATTTCCTTAAGTAAAAAAAATTAGAGTCTTATATATTATATTTATTATAAAAGAATTAGTAAATAGGTTTTAATCTTAAAAGAATTATTTTATTATGATTAGTTTATGTATATTTTTATTAGTTATAAATATATAAAGATTATTCGAAATAGATATCTTTAGGATAAAAAGAATATAAAATATTTTCCTTTTTATAAATAAAGACTTTATAGTATTCTATAATAAGGTTAGAAAGTAGAGCTAAATAATTTAAGAGGAGATAAAATATTAGAACTATAAGTATACTTAGTGAAATAGGCGCCAGCCGCTTAGGCTGAACAACTAAAACAAACAAATAAAACAACCTCCCCTAAACCCAATCCTGCGGCAATAGAAAATAGGGGGAAAAATCTAGAAAAATATGTCAAATAAAGAACGCCATATTCGCAGATCTACAGTACAAAAAGCACCTCAATCGCAAAAGTAGTACTCTGAAATCTGAAGGGTAGGGTGGTGTGTGAATTGTGTGTCTCCTGCCGCTATTCAGAAGACGAATGCTATAGATGTAGGCCTACGGCCTATGCGCATATACTGCTTACATAACAAAAGAGGCCTTAGGCCCAGGCCCATCACATTAGTTATAAATAATAATATTACCCCTATTTTTAGGAATATTGAGTAATACTAAAATTATATATTTATAAGTTTAATCTAATTAAGTTATATATAGTTATAATATTAATATTAAAGTAGTAGGTTTAATAGTAGAAGTAATATCTAAAATAAACTATATAATTACAATTTTAATAATAGTTTATGACTTTATTATAATATATTTCTACAACAGTATCTAATTTATAAACTTAGTAAACTCTAAAGTTTGAAGAATTATTAATATAAGCTTAATTATTAATATTATTTCTACAGAATATATATAGGAAGTTAATTTGTATTTCTATATAACCCTAATAGGATTAAACCTCTATAATATTATAGATATTAAATATATAATAGATTTTACTAGATAAATAATAGAAGATATCTAACTAGGTAATTACTATATATCTAATATTAAATTCTTTATTATACCTAAAAGCTATATTAGAAACTCCCTAGCTCTAAGTATCTTATTTATTATTAAAATAAAAATAATATTAAACTATACTTCAAATTAAATAGTTAGAATGTTTCAATTTAGAAACAATAAGCTTAATATCCTATTACTATTCTATACTTTTAATTTAATAATAAGGTTTTATAAAATTATGATACATATAAGAAATTCTGATTAGATTTAAAAGTTATATAGTCTAGTTCTTCTTTTAGAAGAAAGAAATTAGTAGTTTTTGTTAATAACTTTATATTAGTAAATAGTTATTTCTTTATAAGAAGAAATCATTAGTATAAAGAAAAGAAAGAAGAAGAATTAGATATATTATTTCTTAATTTTAAATTAAGCTTTATAGATTTTATATTATAATTGTAAAACTAGATATTTAAAAGGTCTAGATATAGCTAGATAATAATAAAGAAATTATTATAATAATTAATAATTTAGCGAAAGAGTTTTAAGAGATTTTAGAAGTTTTAGTTTACTAAGTAATTAAGCTAAAGGTTCATAAGACTTATTATATAATTATATTTCCTAGACAATATGATTTATACTACTTATTTTATAATAAGAAATATCCTTATAATCTTTATAAACTTAAATTATTAACTTAATAGACTTTGATAAGAAAGAAGAAGAATTAGAAAAGCTCTTATTATAGAAATTATAAAATAATAATAATCCTTAATATTATATTAGTAAGCTACAAAACTTCTAAGTATATTATAATAATTAATATATAAAGAAGACTAATTAAAAATATTAATATACTATATAAAATAAAGAATAAGAAGATTAACTTAATCAATAATATTTTATCAAATAGGATCATTCTTAAAAGTAACTCTAAATAAAAACTAAACATATAAATAGAAATAGAGATAATCATTAGAAATAATCCTAGAAACAATTCATAGATATAATAGCGCTAAAGCTTTCAAGGATTAATATAGGAGAATATTTTATTCTAAAATAATTAAATACAATTTTAAACTTTATAAATTATTTATAGAAACTTAAGGAAAAACTTCTAATAGACGTTTTAAAAACTTAAGAATAAAAACTAGTATATAACTTTGATTACTATAGAAAACTACTTAAATTAGTTATATTACTATAAATGATTAAGATAATCTTATATAAAGTATAATAAATAGAGTTAATTCTAACCTTTAAAAACTAATTAAAACTTTTATAAACAAATTCAAAATCTATATTTTGAATATAATTCTTAAATATAATTATATTATATATCAAAACTCTTTCTTCCTTATTAGGAAGAAGAATAGTAAGATAAAACTTATTAATTTAGTTATTAAGATTGATAGTATTATAATCTAAAATATAGAATTACTACTAAAAGCTAATAAATTCTTAGAAAACTTTGATATATATAAACTCTTATCCTTTCTTAATATTTTCTTAAAATATAATTAAATCCCTTTTAATTTAAAAGGTTAGAGTTTAATTACCTTACCAATCCTATTAGACTTATATAGATATTATATTTTACTTATAAGAAGTATTAATTCTATTACTTAATTTATATAAATTATAATAGACATCCTCTATAATCTAACTTTTAACTATTATAACTATATAACTAACTAGTTTGATATTTATAAGAACTCTCTTGATATTCTAGATATATTTTAAAATATATCTATAAATATTTAAGTATTATAAACTAACTTTATTAT
>QAPF01000697.1:0-21131 GCA_004367935.1 Colletotrichum sidae | reverse complement strand
TGTTACGACCCGTTGGAACTACAGGACCAGGGAACGCCCCGCAGGACATCCAGCGGCTGCAGGACCTTTGTATGCAGGATGACACGGGAACAACAAGGACCCCACCTAGTGCGGAAGAACTATGGTATAAGTCACGTGACGATAAGATAGGGATCATTTGGGATCAATGTGATCCAGTAAGAGTTGGGGGCCAACGGATCATGTGGGATCAATATGACCTATTACGACTAAGGAACGTACTAGGGATTCAGACTTGTATATAGGATGAGCTTGAGTACGCTCGAGATCAGACTTCTATAGCTCTTCAGCAATCAACTTTGTGATTATCCTCGGATACTCCTAGCCTTATTCTTGTGATTATCTCACAACCCCTTGTTGGACTTACACCTGATCATCGTAAGCCCTGAAGACCTGATCTCATCAGCACGACGATAATACTGTTACCTGTACCTCGTAACCTCGACTTACTACTAACAGACTCTGTAAGCCCTGAAGACCTGATCTCATCAGCACGACGATAATACTGTTACCTGTACCTCGTAACCTCGACTTACTACTAACAGACTCACCTCTGCTAGACCTAAGGCTGGCCGTAACATAACATTAATTAATGTTATTCCTAATTAGACTTTTTTATATAATAATCTCACTTAAGCCCAAAGGAATCTAAAGAAAAAATAATTAGACATAAATTACTATTCCTCTTCCCAAAATACTAACTTAATAAATAAATTATTAAAATATATTTCTAATAGTAACATACTATCTAATATCAAAGCTAATAAGAATAATAGTTCTAATTAAAACTTAAGTATCAAATTAAGGAATATCTAACTAAACTCTATCTATAAATAGGCAACTATTTTATAACCTTATAGTATCCTAATTAGTTAGAATTAGGATTACTTAGGTATATTAAATATATATAAATAACAGAAATCTAAATAGATTAGGATAGTCTAATAAGCATATTTTAGGTCAAAAATTATATAAGACTAAATACAAGGGTCTAATAAGTTATTATAAACTTCTTAAAATAAAAAAATAAATAAAACTAAAATCTCTTTATTAATATTATAATAATTAAATATTAAGTAATATTTACCCTAAAAGCCTTTACCTTTTTATATTAGTACTAGTTTAGTATTCTAATTAGATAGAATACTATTAGCCATAACAATTAACTCATATATTCCTATATTAATACCCTCCTATATAAATCAGTTCATCTAATACTTTTCCATAGCGTTCCATTAATATCTTCAACTCAATAACTAAGGTATTATACTAAGTTTTAAATAAAGGATATATAAATAAATATCTAATAGTAAGATTTTAGTAATTAAATTTACAAATAATTCGCAATATATATACATTATTCTCTTAACTTCCTCAATATCCTTCTATAAGACATTTAGGCCTAGGGTAATTAGTTCTACTAACTACCACTTATTAACATTAGTAATTTAAATCTTCTAATCAATAGTCAAATATTTAACCCTTCTATCAATCAGATATCTCTAAATTATTAATAAGGGAATATTAATTTTAATTAGATATAATAAATATCTAACTAAATTAAAATCTAATTAAGATATTTATATACTCAAAAATAAGAAGTAGTAGAATTCTATATATAATTCTTTAGAATAAGTTATTCTAAATATATAATTTAATAACTATACTATATTAATATCTAGAAAATATAAGAATCTATCTCTATAATTAAAAGTAATCTTAAGTAGGCTTAGTAGGTTTAGTAGACTCTATTTAAATAGTAATTTACTAATTTACTAAAATTAAGATAGAATTAGACATTTCCTAAATCATTTTCTTTATTAAAATTTTCTAAATCACTTAAAAAATTATCAAACTTATTAATTACTTTAACCATTCATACTAAATAATTACAATCTAGTTCCTTAATAAGTAAAAAACCTAAGAAGAAGCATTAATCTAATAATAATAATATATTTAAGCTTTAAATCTTAATAAAATATTCCTTAAATTCTCTATTATTAATAATTATCTAATTAGCCTAAGGGTTAAAGATTACTCAGATATTATAAAACCAGGGAAATCTTAAAAAAAATAAAATTAACAAAATTATACTAATTAGACATATAACTACTTAGATCTTATATTAAATCCTAAATATAACTACTTCTATTATAACAAAATAAGTGATTTTATAGTCACCTCTATAAGTAATACTTATTTTTAACCCCTTAAAACCAATCCCTTCTAATAAGTAAGGGGTTAATCCTAAGTATTTAACCAACTTAGGGTAAATAACATTCATTTCTAAACCTTAGTCTACAACCACTAAGTAACTAATTAACTAGTAATAAGAATCTCTAATAACTATAATACAGTTAATTCTAAAAAAATAAGTATATTAATAAGATATCTTAAAGTCTTCTAATCTCCTACTTAGATCACTTATCATAATAATATTCAGTTTTATAAATAAGGAATTACTATCTACTATAATATATAAAATAAATTTCTTTCCCTTAACCTTAATTTAATTTAATACTCTTTAAAAAGTAACTTTTAACTATTTAGAGAATTCTAAACTAAATTATATTAATTTAACTAATAAAATATTAAATATAATCTAATAAGTAAATTCTTTAATATTAATAAGTAGTTATCCCTCTATTATAACTATAGGTATTAATCCCTCTTAATAAGTCCTCTTTACTAATTAGATATCTAAATCTTATAATAATTTAATATTTTTAAAAAGTAAGATAACTTCCATATCCTTACAAATTATAACCTTCTCTTATAAATTTCAACCCAAAATTAAGACAAACTTCCCTCTAATAAATCGACTAATAAAACTTTCTTTACTTTTAGACTTTCTAACTTTCTAAATATATAATACTAATTAGTTAAAAATTATCTCTATTTAATACTTCTTTAATAAACCAAATAATTTAACTTATACTACTAATAAATTAAGGTATTTAACATATTAATCAAGTTTCAAACTAAGGTTATTTAAAACTATTAAAACAGCAACTATATTAGCTATTATTCTACTAACTTCTAATAAATAAGAGTTAACTACTAATTCAGACTCTTCTATTTTAGTAAATAAGGGAACTATTTTATTAATCTCTATAATAATCTCAACTATATTATACTCTAATAAAAAAAGATCCTAAAAGGTTACTAATTTATTAACAATAAGTAAATAATTGGTTAGTTAAGAAGTTAGATAGTTACTTTAAATAAGATCTTAGTAGAAGTAGAAGACCGCAAAGTTAGTCTTAGGTATTAATATATTCTAATAAGGGGTTAATAATTATCTATAATAAACTTCCTAACTAAAATAGATTTATACTAAATAGACATTAATAAGTCCCTTAGGGGGGCGAGTCTTACTACTATAACTAGTATTACTAAGAAAGATCATTACCTAGAAGTATACCTATTCCTAAGGGGGGAAACCTTAACTAATACACTATAACTTCTTATAACTAGTCTTTCCATAATTAATATAAATAATTTCTCTTTTAATAGGAATCTTCTTTCTATTAATAAATTTATTAATAGATAATTCTTATAGTAAAAAAACTAGGCTATTAAGATCCTAACGACTAAAATTAATACCTCTATCACAACTACTACAATAACCTCCTAATAATTATCCCTAGTTACTCCCCAACTATTAAAATTAATATAATTAGCTCTACTAAGGTCTACTAAACTAATATACCTAGTATTATTAGGGTTAAGAGTTCTAATAGTATAGCTAATTATTATTAAATTAAGGTACTAGTTATATAGCCAGGTTATTAAACTATTAATTAACCTAGGTATTTAGGTTATTAAATTGATGGTTCACTAGTAGGATTAATTAGTTAGTATAATAACTTATATAATTAACACCTAATATCTAATTTAATATAATAAAAAATCTAAACCTTTATATAAAAAAGTTATTAATTTCTTAACTAGGGTTTTAAATTTAAACTATTTTTTTAAATAGATTAATCTAATTACTTACCTTATAGTAATTATCTTCTTATTAATAATTTTTAAAAATCTATTAAATATCTAATATAATTTAATAAGTATCCTTTAAATTATTAGAAATTAATACTAATATACTAATAGCTTAGCCACATAGGTTCAGGTCTAATAATCCCTTAATAAATTATCTAATAATACTTCTAAATACTATATATTTAGATAGTAAGATATCTAATCTAATAGATATATCATAATATCCTAAATAATAGAAGAAGGTAACAACTTAGTTATAATATACTATTAAAACTTCCCTATCTTCCTAATAAAAAAACTTAATACTCCTATATATATCTATTTAATTAATAATTTTAATAGGAAAACACTCCTTAAAGGCTACTTCTACTCTAATTATATCATTCTAAATAGCTATTCTATTATTTATTTATTTAATATATTCTAATAAATATAGGGTATTATTAAAGAATACTACTATATCTCTATTATATTATATATTTAAAATATAAAAGAACTATAAAAAATTTAGGTCTAGGTTACTAACTTATTTGAAATTAAAATAGAGCTTAGCTAGCTATCTCATAGTAAAGGTATTTCTTATAAAGTTACTATATATTAAATTAAGTAATAAATTAATAAATTAGATAAATAATATATTCTATATAAATAGAGTATTCTCTATCTAAGGTAAAAAGCTATTTCTACTTAGTATTATTATTTTAATTAATAATAGGTCTAATATTTAAAAATATTAATTTAAATAAAAAAATATTAATCAATTTACTAATCTACTAAGTATATCTAACTAAACTAAATAATAAAATAGTTAGTATAAGTATCCAAATTATAATAATAAGATTAAGTAGTTATCCTAATTAATTATCCATTTACTACTAGAAGTAAAGAAGCTTTTAATAAAAGGTGATCTCTATAAATAGTCAAATTAGTAAAATTAATCAACTATATCTTCTTCTAAAGTAAAATAATTTTAAAACTCTTAAAACACTAGATTAATAGGAATAAAACTAACTTAGCTCTAATAGGCTACTTAAGGTACCTTTAAGTGAGAAGATTTAACTAATTAACTAGTTAACTTAAAAAAAATAAAACTAAAAGGTTTAAATAATAAGTTAATAAATTAGAATAATTTAAAAAGTGGTGAGAGATTAACATAAGTGTTACGGCCAGCCTTAGGTCTAGCAGAGGTGAGTCTGTTAGTAGTAAGTTGAGGCTATAATGCGTAGGTAACAGTATTATCGTCGTGCTGATGAGATCAGGTCTTCAGGGCTTACAGTAATCAGGTGTAAGTCCAACAAGAGGGTTGTGAGATAATCACAGGAATAAGGCTAGGAGTATCCAAGGATAATCACAAAGTTGATTGCTGAAGAGCTATGGAAGTCTAAACTCAAGCGGACTCAAGCTCATCCTATATACAAATCTATAGGTCCTCTTGATATTAGATAGCTAGGATAACTCATATCCAACACACCCATGGATAGCTAGGATAACTCATATCCAATATATCCACCTTTTGCCTTACATCCATACCATTTCCCGAGGTCACGTGACTTGTACCATAGTTCTTCCGTGCCGAGTGGAGTCCCTGTTGTTCCCATGTCATCTTACATACAAAAGGTCTTATAACCGCTAGGCGCCTTGCGGGGCGTCCCCTGGTCCTGTAGTCCCAACGGGTCATAACATCAAGTCTCCTCTCCAGAGGTCTTGTCCCCAAGACCAACATAAGTAGGTCTTCTGCCCTCAGGTGGGAGGGTATCCTGTTTTACTTTCTTTAATGATGCTCACACCATGTCAGGTCGTGTCGAGAAATGAAAGGCTACGTCGTCACCTAATAGTCGTCCTGCCAAAAAGACCATTGAAAAGAATTCTTTGCTTTCCGCCATACTCTAAAATTCAATTGTCATACCCTCGTGTTCCTACTGCGAAGGGAAGGGTTACGCTAGTTATAACGTTTCGCTATCTAATTCTTCTCGTTATGCTAAATGCATTTATTTGGGTTGTTCCCGCTGTGATGTTTTAGGTGTAGGAGCTGTTGAGCTTTGGAATATCACTACTTAGCATCAGAAGTTAGAGGACGAGTTGCAAGCCGCAGAGGAAAAGGTACTGCGTCTTCAAAAGTAGAAGAAGATATGGTTCGAAAAGATGATACGTGTGGTGCGTCGTGGCATCAACAGTGTGGAGGAGTTGGAGCGGGTGGAGAGAGAAGAGGCAGAGGCGGAATAGTATTAGCTAGAGGAGGCTCGTCCCCTTTCTGCTGGTTCCGACCGTCTTCCTTCAGATTTTATTGGAGATTGGGATACGGTTTATCCCAATATAGCCTTATCTCCTTCTTTGTTAGCTAAATTTGGTTTGTTGGGCCTAGCTCCAGCCAGTAGGGAGTAAGGTACTTCTAAAGTGGTGGTCAGGAGTTCCTAGTTTTCAGGGTATAGTGTCCCTAGGTATAGAAATGTTTTATCTCCTTGAGGTCTCTTCTTTGGTCGGTACTTAGGTTGAGGGTGTTGAATGCGAACTGGTCTGTTAACTTGAGTTGTAGGTGTTGTGATTGGCTTGTTGGCTTATTGTTCCTAGTATTTTTGAAGTTCTTCGAGGTGTCTGACGCTAGATACTGGTTCCTATGTGTTTTCTGTGTGACTATATCCTTTCCATTTGATGAGGTATTGTATCTCAGTGTTGTCTTATTGATCAATGTGGTTGATGATTCATTCTACTTTGTATTCTTGTTCTAGATTGACTTCAATATGATCTTTTGTGTGAGATCCTTTTGGTGCTAGTTCGAGAAGTGAAATGTGAAAGACTGGATGACATCTCATAGTGTCTGGTAGTGAAAGTTTGTAGTTGATGTTTGAGATTTTGCGAATGATTTCAAAAGGTCTGAGTTTCTTAAAGTCCTGTTCGAGAAGTGAAATGTGAAAGACTGGATGACATCTCATAGTGTCTGGTAGTGAAAGTTTGTAGTTGATGTTTGAGATTTTGCGAATGATTTCAAAAGGTCTGAGTTTCTTAAAGTCCAATTTGTCGTTTGGTTATTTAGTCTTGATGTTTCGTCTAGTGAGGTAGACACTATCTCCCTCCTTAAAGATTGGTCCTCCAATCCTTGAAGTGTTGGCATATTTGCATATGTGTTATCTGATGAATTCGAGTTCTTTTGGGAGTTCGTCCTGGAGTTTGTATAGCTTTGAAATGTCCGCTATCGCTTTTACTGCTTGTTCTCCTTGTTGAGGTTCTCTATATGTGGTGGGGTTGAATCCGTAATTTAGGTAGAAAGGTGATTCTTTGGTGCTTTCTCCTACTGCGCTGTTGTAGGTGAATTGGGCTGTTGGTAACAAAGTGACCCAATTGTCTTATTGGTAGTTGACGTAGCATCTGAGGTAGATTTTGAGGATCTGGTTGATGCGTTCAGTCTGGCTATCAGTTTGTAGGTGGAAAGTGGTGGACAGGCGGTACTTCGCTCCGAGTTGCGAAATCAGGGATTTCCAAAACTTGGATATGAAGAGTTTGTCTCTGTTGGACACAATTTCCTGAGGTAGCCTATGCTGGCTAACGATGGTTCTGAGGAAGATATACGCGAGGTCTTCTGCTGTACTGGATTCCTTGTAGGGAATGAAGTAAGCGTATTTAGTAAGTCGTTCCACTATGATAAAGACACTGTTGTAGTGTACTCCGGTGAGTGGTTCTCATGACTTCGGTAGCTTAATGATGAAGTCCAAGGAAATCGATTCCTAGGGCTTTTGAGGCATTAGTAGGGGTTATAATTCACCATAAGGCTTGTGTCGGCTGGGCTTGCTTTTGAGGTAAGTCTTGCAATCCTTAATCGCATTAATTACGTCTTGTCGTGTAACCTTTTTGTTATAGTGTTGTCGAATCCTTTTGAACGTCTTAGTGACTCCTTGATGTCTGTGTGCTAATGCACTATGAATATTTCTGATCATCTCATGCGTCATTCTTCTAGTCGTGCTGGTACTAACTCTTAATTCACCATAAGGCTTGTGTCGGCTAGGCTTGCTTTTGAGGCAAGTCTCGCAATCCTTAATCGCGTTAATTACGTCTTGTCGTGTAACCCTTTTGTCATAGTGTTGTTGAATCCTTTTGAACGTCTTGGTAACTCCTTGATGTCCATGTGCTGGTGCACTATGAATATTTCTGATCATCTCATGCGTCATTCTTCTAGTCGTGCTGGTACTAACTCGTCTAGCGATCAAGAGTAGCTTCTGTGTAGGCACAAGGTTTCCGTCTATATCTATCTTAAGGATAACCTGTGTTTCTTCTGGTACCGGGACGTTATAATCCGGTCTTCAACTAAGTGCGTCGGCTCTTCTATTTTCCATTCCTTTATGGTAGATAATGCGAAAGTTGAATTCTGAAAGAAATTCTGACCATCTGATTTGTTACTTGTTGAGGTTCTTGGATGTTGTGAAGTGTGCGAGGTTCTTATGGTCTATGTAGACTTGAACTTCGTACTTGGTTCCTAAGAGTTATGGTCTCTATTCTTGAAATGCTTTGATGATAGCCATGAGTTCCTTATTATGGATCTGGTAGTTGAGTTCTGGTCTACTGAGTTTGCGTGAATAGAAGGTGCAAGGGTGAAGTACTCCCTTGGCGTCTTGTTATCCTAGTTGTCCTCCTATGGCATAGTCTGAGGCGTCGGTCTCAACTTCGAATAGTTTATCAGGGTCTGGAATCATGAGAACAGGTTCTGAAACGACCTGGTTCTTGATGTCCTGAAATGCTTCTTCTTGTCTGTTGGTCTAATTGAACTTGGTGTTTTTTTGTGTAAGTTTGGTAAGTGGGATTGTTTTCTTTGCGTAATCCTTGAGGAATCTTCAGTAAAAGTTGGCGAATCCAAGGAAAGCTTGGATTTCCTTGACGTTTGTCGGTGTAGGCCAGTCCTTGACTGCCTGAATTTTCTTGGTTGACATCTTGATTACACCTGGTGTGATGGTGAATCCTAAGTATTCCACTTGTTGTATGTGAAATTCGCTTTTCTCTGGTTTGACTAGTAGCTTGGCTTACTGAAGTTTCTGAAGTACTTTATGAACATATTCCTTATGTTCTTCAATCGTTCTTGAGTAGATAAGGATGTCGTCAAGGTATGCCATGCAAAAGATATCTAAGTATTCGTATAACGTGTGGTTGATTATGGATTGAAATGTTGTGGGTGCGTTAGTGAGTCCGAAAGGTATTACGAGGTACTCGTATAGTCCTTTTCTTGTCCTGAAAGCGGTCTTCCATTCTTCGCCTTCTTTGATTCGGATAAGGTTGTAGGCTCCTTTGAGATCAAGGGCTGTAAACCAGTTGGCTCCATGAAGTTGGTCTTGTAGTTCCGATATGAGTGGTAGTAGGTATTGGTTCTTGATTGTTATGTCGTTGAGTTGTTGATAATCAACACAAAGTCATAGCTTGCCGTTTTTCTTTGGTATGAACAGGATTGGGCTTCCTGCTGGTGATGTCAAATGTCTGATGTAACCTTTCTTGAGGTGTTTGTTAATGTACTTATCGAGTGCTTCTATTTCTGTTTAATTGAGTCTGTAGATTTTGCTGAATCTAGGCTCCTTCCCCTCCTTCAAAGGGATCTCGTGATCATAGCTTGTATGCTCTAGTAGTCCGGTTTCAAGTTCTTCTGCGAAAAGTGTTTTATAAATCCAGTATTCGTTGGGGATAGTCCGAAGTCGATCTGTCTCATCATCAACTCTTGCTGCTTCTACAACGATTAACGTCCGGGTTGCTGTATCCTTGATTCGTAGGTAGGTAATAAATCTTCGTGTTCTTGGAGTTGTATCTGATTTGTATGGGATCTCGTCGTCTGGAGAGTCCTCAGGGACTAAATCCTTCTATTGGAGATGGCTAGTCTTCTAATCTATCCGTAGGTTATTCTTTTGTAACCATGGGATTCCCAAGATGATCTCCTGATCACCTATCTCTGCTATGTTGAAGATGTAGTCTTCCTTCTAGCTATGGTAGTTCAAAGGGAGGTATACGGTCTCCAAATCAATGATACCTCCGCCATACTCAACACTTTCTCCTTCAATAGTATGTAGCTGGTATGGTTTAGCTTTCGTCGTCTATGGGATCTGTCGTTCATTCACTACTCGTGGTGATATGAAGTTTCCTTGAGCGTCACAATCGATTAGGGCTCGTATCTTGTGTCCGTTCACCATTATATCAAGGTGAAGGTGTTTGTTGTTGTATTCTGCTGTTGCTAAGCATAAGGACCTTATCTAAATTACCTTTCTTTGTCCTTGTTTGGTAGGTGAGTCTAGTTTTTTGACTGCTTATGGTGCCTCCGTTCTGATGTTGTTCCGTCTTCATAGTAGTAGGTTGCGATCCTTCCTTCCCGAAGTGCCTTATTAAGTATTGTTTCTCTATACTTCAGTGTTGGTGGTGCTGGTCTGTCTTCAGTGTCTTTTCCTTACTTCCGAAGTTCGTTACATCAATAGCACCATTCTCTTGCCTTGTTGACATAGTGAATCATGTAGTGATCTGACTCATAGTCTGTCTATTCACTGATGATGTTATTTGCGTATGCCATGGGGTAGTCTTTACTAGGTGTGAATGTTGCGAAGTGGTCTTTATTGAAATGTTGAAGTTCCCAAAATGGTAGATCCGTGTTGTCTGTCTATTCACTGATGATGTTATTTGCGTATGCCATGGGGTAGTCTTTACTAGGTGTGAATGTTGCGAAGTGGTCTTTATTGAAATGTTGAAGTTCCCAAAATGGTAGATCCGTGTTAAGATACACATTCAGAATTAGATCGTACTCAAATCGTCGTGGGAAGAATTATCTGTCGAATTTGTTGCTAAGGTGTGGCATATAATCATCTTGTACATAATATGCCTAAAAGATGGTTTGGTGAGCTGGGTGATTGATTTGTAGAAGTTCGTTATCTATATCGCAGAGAATTGTCTTAGGGTAGTTCAAGGTCTGATTGCTTAGAACTCCGTGAAATATGACGAATTGCTTATCTTGAGTTGGGTGAATCTTCTTAATCCTGAGTTATTTGCCTTCTTCGCTACCTGGTTGCTGCGAAATAGAGGATCCTGAGTCTATAATGGTGTTGTTGTCTGACTCGGTATTGTTGTTGATTGATCTAAATGGGTTACTTGGATCAATATAGATTCCTGGACTAATTTCGATGTGTCCTTGCTGGTAGAGGTTGTCGAGTTGTTCCTTGATTTTGCGTTCTAGCTTGTGGTGTTTGACTATAGTGAGGGTCTTTGTTGGTATTTTGTTGCTTGCTTCGAGTTGTTATGCGAGGGCTTAAGTGAGAGGTAGGTTTCCTCTGGTGTTGATTTTTTGCTGGATTTAATGCTGAATCTTCTGTAGTAGCTATCCGTCAGGTGTTTGGCTGATCTTATGGTGAAGTTCTCTCTTAGCTACCTATAGCCGTAGTAGTGCTACTTCGTTCTCTTGCGCCTAGTCTCGTTTGGGGACTGGTGTGAAGTCTTCTTCTTTCTTGATGGTAGTTACTACTAGTGTCTTCTTGGTGTGCGGTGGTGTATCGCACAATATGGTGTCGTATCCTGATCGTCCAGAAGGTTTCTTAGGATACCATCCTGCATTGTCCTTGGATCCTTGGTGCACGATATAGGTATCGTTAAAACAGGCTGTCCAGGTTAGAGAGGCATAGGGTATTTCCTTTTTGGCGATGTTGACTTGTCGGGTTCGTTTAGGTACTGGCTGAAATTGTTGTCCTTGCTACTGGCGCTTAGGTAAGCGGTAGTCTTTAGCCATGTGTCCTGGTTTGTTGCAATTGTAGTATTTGAAGTCTTGTTGTTTGTTGTCTTTGATGGCGGCTCTAGCGGTAAGGTCTATGGGTCCGCTATGGTAACTGTGAGACGTGCTTTGTTGTGGGGTAAATTGTTGTTTGGTTCCCCAATTGTTATGTTGGCTCTAGTGGGTATGTGGTGGTCCTTGGTACTTACGTCTACTGTTGGGTTGCTGAGGTCGTCGTTGTTCACCTTTCTCGTAGCGACACTTAAAGAGTTGGTTATCGATCTTAATAGCGAGTTTGGCATACGTGATGAAGTCGCTAGGTCTGTCCTGCTTGATAAGTTCGTCTTTGACGTCTTCCTTCAGTCCTTGATAGAACATGAAGATCTTAGTGTTATCGGTGTAGTTGAGTCTAGCGTAAATACGTCTGAATTCGGCTGTATAGTGTGTAGCTGCGCCTTTCTATTTGAGAGCTGTAAGGTCTCGTTCGTACTGTCGTTGCTCATCTGGTTCCTGGAATAGTGAGATTAGAGCGCTTTCGAAGCTATGGTAGCTTGTGAAAATAGTCTGAGTCTCTAGTTTGAGATTATTCTAGTTATGGGTGAGGAAGTCGGTGAGATGAGGTTCGAACTATGCGAGAGCTCTTCCTTTAAGGAATAAGGTAGTGTGAATGACTTGTTCGGCTTTATCTTTAAAATTGAGGTTGTAGAACCAATAATAGGCTCTAACTTGAGTGAGGAATCCTTTGAGGTGTCCAGGAGTTCTGTCAAAAGCTTGGGGTGAGTTGAGTCGAAGTTTCTCGCGTGACTCAACTAGAGTCTGGATGATGTTGGTAGTAGTGCGAAGAGTGTTGACCTCCTGCTGAAAAGTGAGGAGTTGCTGCTGATCCGGATTGTTGTGGAGATTCTGCTGGAGTTGATGGACTTCTGCAGTGTTGCTATTGATAATCTCCTACATCCTGGCTATGTCTCTGTTGGTCTTTTGGAGTTGTCGTACAAGCTTAGCGGTGTCGTCTTCTTTATCACTAGAGGGTTCGACGTCCTTTATTTCCTGGTCTAGGGTCTTGACAGGTTGTTTACCCTTGGGGGGTGTTCCTTGAGAACTGGAAGAAGTAGAAGGAGTTTGGTGTTTGGCAGACATGGTGATGTTCTTTCCTAGATACTGTTAAGTAGGCTTCGTAGGGTCAACTTACTAAACAGGAGCAATCAAAGTGTTACGGCCAGCCTTAGGTCTAGCAGAGGTGAGTCTGTTAGTAGTAAGTTGAGGCTATGATGCGTAGGTAATAGTATTATCGTCGTGCTGATGAGATCAGGTCTTCAGGGTTTATAGTGATCAGGTGTAAGTCTAACAAGAGGGTTGTGAGATAATCATAGGAATAAGGCTAGGAGTATCTGAGGATAATTATAAAGTTGATTACTGAAGAACTATGGAAGTCTGAACTCGAGTGGACTCGAGCTCATCCTATATATAAGTCTGTAGGTCCTCTTGATGTTGGATAGCTAGGATAACTCATATCCAACACACCTATGGATAGCTAGGATAACTCATATCCAACATATCCACCTTTTGCCTTACGTCCGTACCATTTCCCGAGGTCACGTGACTTGTACTGTAGTTCTTCCGTGCCGAGTGGAGTCCCTGTTGTTCCCGTGTCATCTTGCATACAAAAGGTCTTGTAACCGTTGGGCGCCTTGCGGGGCGTCCCCTGGTCCTGTAGTCCCAACGGGTCGTAACATAAAGAAAGTAATCTATCCTTATAGGATTATCTAGATAAGAAGATCTATTTTTATTATAAAGTTAGGGATATTAATAAAAATATTATATATTACTATCTTATTATAAATTTAAATCTAATTCTTACTATTTTAGTTACTATAATTTCCTCTAATAATACTTTATAGGAATTTAAATTTTAGATTACTATTGGAAAGTATACTATTTATATTTTATAGAAATAATTTAAAGAGAAAATCTTAGAGTTATAAAAAGAATTTGAAGTATTCTAATTTAAATAATATAATTATTAAGATAAAAGATATAATTATACTTTAATTAATAATAATTTTAGATAAGATAATAGATATGATATTTATTTAGATTCCTACTATAATTATTAATATTTATATTATTAAGATAATTATAATAATTATTAGTCTAATAATTATAATTAATATAATAATTACTACTAATAATTTAATAATTATTTTAAAAATTAGTACTTTTATTATAATAGATATCGTTTTTATTTTAATAATTATTATAATAATTATAAACTTTAGTATAATAATAATTAAGATTATTTATACTGTTTAAGTATTCAAAAGGATAAACTAATAGATAAAACTAAGAAGTTTTTTAATAATTAAAAAACTTTATAAAACTTTAGATATAATAATAGAAATTTTTATAATAAGAATAGAAGAGCTTTTTGTAATAGGAATAGAAAAACTTTTTATAATAGGTATAACTAAAGCTATTATAATAACTATTTTAATTATTTTACTTAACTATTAGTTAAAGTTTATTATATATCTACCTAATTATGTTTTACTAATTATTTATCTTTTTATTTAAATAGTAATTACTATTATTATTCTTATTCTTCTTCTATTAATTCTATTTATTCTAATTTAAATTTATATTCTTTAAATTCTACTAATAATTATTAAAAGTAGATTATAAATTATTAAAACTTTCCTATATTCCTATTTTTACTATATTATTATCTACTAAAAAAGTAAAGCCTAAATACAGAAAAAAACAGGTTAGATAGACCGACTAACTAGAGAATAAAAATATAATATTTAATATACTTAATAAGTAAGAAGAAATTATAAATCTATCTTTATATTTAATTAATTCTTCTATTAAAATTATTCCTCTAAGCCTAACTCACTTTATTACTTTTTTATTGATTATAAAAAAAGATTCCTTAAAAAATATTATATTATAAGTAGAGGATAATTAGGAAGCTATAACTTCTAAATCTATAGATAAAGAAATTAAAGCTAATATTATTATAAATAAAACTATAGATTATCTAAATATTAAATATACCTATATTATTCTTTTTTATATTTATATTAAGAAATAAAATACTTATATTATAAAAAGCTATATTTTTAAATTTAATTCTTATTCTTATTTATATATTATTATTTATTTACTTAATAGACCTTCTTATATAACTTACCTGGATATTTATTCTACCTTATTAATTATCTAGAAAGATTTCTTAGTAAAATACTTCTTGAAAACCTATATCTAACCCTATAAACCTTTTTAATTAAGTAGTATAGGGATAAATAAACTATTAATTATAACTATAGTAAAACTACTTATCTCTCTATAAAGACTTAATAATTTTATCTTTTTAATTTCATACTAAGTCTATATAGTTAATTAAGTTTCCTATAACTTTATTTTAAGAAGATATTTCTTATATTTAAACTTTTTTAATTTATAATAAGATAAATAGGAATAAAATAACTAATTAAAAATAGAGGATAGATATAATATTCTAATTATATTAATAGTTCTAAAATATATATCTTAATAGTAAATAGTTTAATTATATATAGATTAAGATATTATAATCCTACTTAAGTATAGTATTAATATCTAAGTTAAATATAGAAGTCTACTTATTATAATATATAGCTATTTAATATATCTACTTATTTATTTAGACTTATATTAACTATTTTTAAGTAATTTAATCTAAATAATTATAATAAGCTAAGATTAATATTTATTTTTTTCTAATTTGAGTAATATTTCTATAATAATGTATAAAAGTTAATAACTTAGTATTCTTAAGTATATAGAGATTATTAAAATAAGAGAAACCTTTTTTATTAATATTTTATTCATTATAGTTTTAGTTAATTTGTTAAGACTAGAAAGTTTAGAAGATAATTTTGATAATCTAAAATATCCTAATAACTACTTATTCTATATATTTTAAGATATTAATAAAGACTTATTAAATTTAATAATAAATATATCTAAATATTAGGGTTTAGAATTTTGTTAATAAGTTTATTAATTACTCTATAATTATATATACCTATTTTATATAGGAGTAAGTTAGTTTAATAATAATATTTAGATATTTATTCTTTTTAAAAATAATGCCGATTTTTCTAATTTAAATTAATACTAAAATGTTTTATCTTATTAAGATTAAGAAGTTAGAAATATTATTCTAGATCTTCTAATAGATAAGGAAATTATTAAAAAAGTATTATTTAGTAAACTAAGTTTTTTATTAGTCCTTATTTTTATTATATAGCGAAATAATAAACTATATATTATTATTAATTTGCGAAAAATTAATACTAAGTTAAGAATAGATATATACTTATTACTAAGATAAAATAATATCCTCATATTATTATATAGTAATATTATCCTTTTTATTATAGATATTATAAAAAGATTTTTTAACTAAGAAATCAAGCCTAAAGACTACTAGAAGATATTATTTATATTACTATATTAAAGATATAAATATTTTATAATTAGTATTATAAGTCTAGTTATATCCCTAATTTTCTTTTAGTATTATATAGAAGTCTTCTTAGGATAATATTTATAGTAATTTATTTTTATTTATATTAATAATATTACTATTTATTTTTAAATATTAGAAGATTACTTTTAATATTTATGATTCTGTTTTATATTACTAGAAAAATCGGGATATATATTTTTATTATTAAAATATTATTTTATTTAATTTAGACTAGAAGTATTTAGTTATTTTATTTTAAGATTTAGCCTGAATACTATATCTAAAAAGGTTAAAATTATTATAATTTTTAATATATTTAAGAATTTCTAAGACTTAGAGAATAGATTTAGATTAATAAGTTATTATAAAGATTATATCTATAAATATTCTATTATTATACAATTCCTATTAAAGATAAAACTTTTAGATTTTTAAGATTTTCTACTAAAGAACTTATAATGTAATAGTTTTACTACCTAATAGATACTCTTTTTATTACTTAATATTACTATTAAAATATCTAATACTTAAAAAGTATAGTAAGCTAAAGAAAATACCTAACGCTTTAATATTTAAAATAAAGCTAAAATAGTATGGGAAAAATTAAAATATAAACTTATAGTAGCTATAAAACTTATATTTCTAAACTATACTAAGCTTTTTATTTTTTATATTAATATGAATTATAAAGGTATTAGTATAGTATTATACTAAAAGTAACTTAATAATAAGATATATCTAATCTTGTTCTTCTTAAAAATTCTATTTTCTATAGAAACTAATTATAATGTAATAAAATTAGAAATATTTAGTTTCTACTAGTTATTAATAAAATTAGAATACTATTTAGATAATAGTAAAATATATATCCTTATAAATTATATAGTAATTTAAAATAGTTTTTAAATAATTAGAAGAAATAAACTAAAAAATTAATATAAACTAGTTAACTAGAAATTATACCTAGCGAAATAAGCTAATTATATTACTATTTAATATTATTCTAGTTAAAAATATATTAATATTAATATTCTATTATATTTACTAATTACCAAACTACTACTATATACCGAATTAACTAAAGATGAAAAAGATAGATAACTATAGATATCTAAGATTATTAGTTTTTAGTAGATAACTAAGCTATTAATATTAGACATAATTAGGAAGATTTTCATAGGAACTAGATAGTAGGCCTAGTGATAACTTATTAGAGAGCTAGCTAAATAGCCTATTAAAAATACTACTAAATAACTTTCTAATAAGATTACTAAAAAAACTACTAAGTAATTTCTTAAAGAAACTACTAAAGAATATTTTGAAGATAGTTATATAACTAATTCTCTAATATATATAATTATTATAAACTTATTTATATTTAATAATTTATAGAATAATATCTAAAAAGCTCTACTAGATAAGCCAACTTTTTAATATATCTATAAAAATATAATAATAAATAATTAATTATAATTATATAACTTTATCTTAATTTCTGATAGACTATTTTACGTAAAGGAAAATAGTAACCTATATTTATATATACTATGAAAAATTATCCCTAATATCTATTATGTAGCTTATAATAATTAAATATATACTAGCTTTAGTAGAATATATAATTTCCTTAAATAAATCTACTTCTTTTAAGATATATATTAAGAGTTAATAATTTATATTACTATATATTTAGAGTATTATAAAACTAAGCCTAATTATATTTAAATTTATAATAATATATAACTTATTAATATTTTATAAGTTCTATTAATTACTCTCTATCTTAATTTTATAGTTAGCTTATTAATATTAAGAGAATAATATGATATTATACTACTTATTATTAATAAGATTTTGAAGTTTATCTATATTATTTTAAGATATATTATATAGATAGTAGATAATTAGGTGATTATATATATCTAATAGATATATCCTAATTAGAGTTTACTAGATATTTTTATATTTAATATTAACTTAAAGCTTATTTCTATATTATAAATATCTTTTTATTATGTAGTATTTATAAAGTTTAAAATTTTTACTATATATTACTATTAGGTAAATAGTTAAGCTAAATAATCTATTTAGATATTAGTTCATTCATTCTATATACTTATTAGTATTTAACTAGACTATAGCTATTAGGAAGATATCTTATTTTATATATTTATATATCTAAATACCTCTATTTTAGTAACTATATATAATATTTTATATAAAATTCTATTCAGTTAGAAACTTAAGTTTTTTCTCTTATTAATATATTAAGACCCTCTTAACTTTAGAAAATACTAAAGTTAGATCTAATATGAAGTATAAGAAGCCTATTAAATATCCCTTATATAAATAGCAAATTATTATAATACTTATTATTATACTCCTCTTAAATTTAAGAAAGGAAATTTTATATATATTAAGCTAGTAAAAAAGGGTAATTTAAAATACTACTTGAATAATTAGACTAAGTTTTCTTATATTTAAAAAAGTCCCTTTAAAATTAAAAAAATTATCAACCTCTTTAAATATTATATTAAACTCCTATTATAGTTTAGATAGTATCTAGAGATATCTATTAAATACTTTAATCCTATTTATACTAACCCTTATAATAGAATATCTAACCCCTTAGGGTTAATCTAATAAAATAAAGATGAGAAATTTATTATTAAATATATTATTATATATAATAAATAATATAGTACCTTATAATACCTAATTAAATAGCTAGGTTACTTAAAGCTAATATAATAAGAAGTAATATCCCTTAAAAAATATACTTTAGTTAGTATACTATTATTATATATTAACTTTATAATACTAGTAATAAAATATAAGATATAGATAATAGCTTTTTAAGAGATAAAATATTATATATTTATAGTAAGGAATTTATAATACTTTTTATATATAATATATATTAATACTACTTTTAGATATTAATTAAAAATATCTAAAAGCAGTCTTATCTATATTACTTTCTAATACTTTAACTATTACTAATACTAGTACTTATAACTACTTTAGGCTAATTAAATAATTTATACTAATTAAGATTTATAAATTTTAATATACTTTTCTTCATAGTAATATTAATACTTTCTATCTAATATAGTAGATTTCTTTCTATTTATTTCTCTTTTATTAAGTTGTTTTTTCTTTTCCCCTTTCTATATTCCTTTATGATTTTTAATAGTATTATTATTCTTATTTCTTCTTTTTCATTTAATATATTATTAATTCTTATTTATTTTACCTATCCTTACTAATTCTTATACCTATTTCCTAAACTTTATAATAGACTATATATCTTTATAAGGTAAGGATAACCTAATTAATCTAGAAGTAACTATAGTTTAATATAATAAAATTATTAAAACTAATAAAGCTAACCCATATTCTACTTCTCTTATTAAAAATTGCCTTTTCTTTCTTATTAAGAATATATTATATTTTAAATCTTAAGATAATAAGCTTTTATATTTTACTCTTTCTAATAAGAACTTTATTCCTACTATTAAAAATCTTATTTTGTCTATTAAAAATCCTATTTCTAATTTTTAAAATATTTCTATAATTATATAAAATAATAATTAGAATAATATTATAATACTTAATATTAGTAATATTTAAAGTAATATTATAATAACTAATATTTATAATAATTAAAGTAATAATAAAAAAACTAAAAATATTAATTCTAATAGAAAAAAAGGTAACTAGGAGACTTAAGAATAAACTTTTAATAAAAAAGAAATTATAATTTATTTTAATATTAAATTCTAATTTTAAAAAGGTAAGATATTTAGATTTCTTATTAAATAAAAAATCAATTTTTATAATTCTATAAATATTATTATACCTTTTTAACTATTTTAAAAAGAAATTTTTAACTTTAAGCTTAATAACTAAAAAGAAATACCTTAAAAGCTAATCGAATTAATAGATACTATAAATATTAACTATACTAATACTATTAATAGAACTATAAGATTCCTTATTACTACTAAGATAAAAACTAATATTAAATTTATAACTATCTAATACATTATAAGTTTTCTTATATTTATTAAGAAATATAATATTAAAGCTATTATTAATAGAATAAGATATAATAATAATAAGGCTTCTACTAATATTATTATTATTAAACTTTAGATTTTTCCTAACTCTATACAAATTACTTACTTATATTACTCTAAAAAGAAAAATTATATTTTTATAAAAATAGTAATCCTTTATATATATCTTACTAATTATTTTAAATTAATTAAAATTCCTAAAAGTAATTCTAATAAGATAATATATTTTAAATATACTTTAAATAAATTCCTATTCATCTTAATAATATATCTTACTATTAAAAATAAGAACTTTTAAGATTAATATTATAGAATTAGTAATTTATTAGAAAATAAAAATTTCGCTATTTATCTTAAAGAATAAAAAAAAATTATTATTTTAACTAATATACTAATATTAATAATATTTTAGAATTAAATAATTATTACTAGATAGTTTATTAAACTAGAGAAAGATTATAATATTTCCTATAATATATTAAGGGAAATTACTTAAAGTATTAATTCATAATTTAGAAACCTTTATAACTCTAAGTAACTAGGCTAAATTACTTTAAATATTAGTAACCCCTAACCTTCTTACTTTAAATTTTCCCTCCTTATTTTTAATAATCTAAAATTATATATAGTTACCTATTAAGTAGGATTATATAAAAAGTTTAAACTTAAGTTTACTTTATTATATAAGCTTAATTAGAAAAGCTTTAATATAATCCTTTATAGATAAATTATTAATATAATAAAATAATAAAATGATATATAATTAGAAATTAAATAGTATAATTTAAATATATATTATTATTAT
>QAPF01000696.1:0-21061 GCA_004367935.1 Colletotrichum sidae | reverse complement strand
AAAATTTAACTAATTATCTATAGAGATTAATAATTATAAGATACTTATAAGATTAATATAGTTATTCTAATAAGTATATTATTTTTAACCTTTATAATAATTACTAACTACTTTAATTTCAAATTATTCTAATATAATATAGTTAGTATTTTTATATATATAGTACTTAATAAGGTTGTATATATAGAGATACTATTAAATTATTAAATACTAAGTAAGATCTACTATTTTAATAAAATACTATATAACTTATAGAAATCTCTCTTCTTATAGTAATACTATTTAAAAGTAGGTTTTAAGTATTTTAATTTTAAATCTAGTATAAAAAAGCTATATTACTAGTTTAAGAAGTATATTATCTTCTTCTTTTATATTAATAATTTTATATTCTTATACCCTTTAGAAGATATATCTAAAGTATTTATATTATTAATAGACTTTTAAAAGAAGTATTATTTTAAGAGAAGTAAAGACTTATAGTAGTTTCTTAGTATTAAAGTTACTTAAAATCAAGTAGTATAGTAGCTATAGTTTTTATAAGTAATATATATTATAAAGCTTTTCAAATACCTTATAAAATACATATAGTACATTAAATATTTCAAAATTCCTTTAAAAACTAAAGAGTTCTTATGATAATATAATTAAGCTTTTTATATGGAAATTAAGTATTACTAATAAGATATTAGCTTTATTAATTATATTATAGTTATTAGAAGATTAAATATTATCTATATAATAAGCTAATTATTATACTTCAACTAAAACCTTTTAGATAACTATTATATAGAAGTTAAATAAATAATGAAATACTTTAGTAAGATAAAGAACTTCTATTTTAAGTTTAATTATAAGGCTAGAAATCTGTTTAATAGCTTTATAGTTACTATAGATATTATTTTTATAAATAATAGTAATAATTAAAAAAACTTTTAAATATATATTATATATCTCTTTAGAAGTCTAATAGTATAACAAGTTAATAAATAAGATATTATTCCTATTTTAATAACTAAAATAGAACTTTTAGTATTATTCCAAGCTATTTAAGAAACTATTTTTACTAGCTACTTTNAAATAAGATATTATTCCTATTTTAATAACTAAAATAGAACTTTTAGTATTATTCCAAGCTATTTAAGAAACTATTTTTACTAGCTACTTTATTATTATACTTTAAATAGACCTTATAATAAATATATTCAATAGGAGTAAAATATATAAACCTTATCTTATTATTTAAATTTAATATAATAATTAGTAAACTATATACCTTATAACTACTAAAGTAATATAACTATATATAAAGTTATAATATATAGATATCTATAACTATTAGTTATAATAAGAAGCTATATAAGGATATTTTAGAATTAAATATATACCTTTAGGAAATCTTATAATTAATAATCTTATAAAATCTCTCTAAAGCTATTAATTTAATATTTTTATTACTTAGATTAATATAATAAATTAGTTAAACTATTTAAAGTTATAATAAAAAGAGGAACTTTAAAAAGAATTCTTAGTATTTAAAGATTTCAATAAAGTTCTTAATAGTTAATTAGAATCTATAGATCCTAAGTTATAATAATAATAAGGTTAAATAAAAGGCTTAGGAATACTAGAAATACTTTCTAGTTAATAAGAAATATCTAAATAGCTTATAAATAGTATTATTCTTCTTACTATAAGAGTAGAAATTTAATAAGAATAATAAGATAATAGAAAGAGCTTTTTATAAGATATAAATAGAACGTTTAACTAGTATTATTCAGAAAAGCTAGCTTATAAATAGAACTTTTAAAACTAGGGGGATATATTAAGAATAATATACTTAAGAAGTAGAATTTATACTAGTTAAACTTTAAGTACTAATACTATTTCTATAAGCTTCGCTTGATTTAAACTACTTAAAATAGAGCTTTATATAGTATATATAGCTATATTTAGTTATATATAATATATAACAGATTTTACCCTCTAATTATATTTAATATATATTGTATATACTTTTCAAAGTATTTAAGAAGCTTTCTAATATATATTACTTATAAAGACTATAGTTCCTATATTACTTAAATATAGATAGTTTTAACATTAAGAAATTAGTATAGAAGTAGCTAATAGCCTACTCTCTAGTATAACTATTAATATATATATAAATCCTTAAGAAATATAACTTTAGCCTTCCTACTTTCCTACTTGAAACTAAATCTAGCCTCTAATTAATCTAAAATTAAATCTCTTATAGTTATAGCTAGTATATCTACCTTATATTAACTTTTTTAATGATAAATAACTAATAACCTCTTCTATAATAACTTTATACCCCTATCCTCTTATATTCTTACGGCTTTATAGCTATATATAATTTTAATATCTCGAAATATTGAAGTACTATTAACTATAAATACTCTATTTAAATGTTTATTATAATCTTAAGGGGAAAAGCGAGCAGCTTACTTTTTACTATAACTATTAGTAGACATATTGCTCTCTGAAATATAACTTTAGTCTTTCTACTTCCTGCTAACTACTATAACTAGCCCCTAGTTAGTCTAAAGTTAAGTCCTTTATAGCTATAAGTAGTATACTTATCTTATATGAATATTTCATAGATAATAGATAATTAATGACTTCTTCTATAATAACTTCACGCTTTTATATTCTTATAGCTATATATAATTCAAATATCTTAAGATATTTGATTACTACTAACTATAGGTACTCTATTTAAGTATTTATTATAATCTTAATATCTATAAACTTAATATTCTTATTAGAGACTAAGCTCTACTTATTCCTCAAGTAAGACTTTATATTATTGATAGAAAGGGTTTCTATAATAAATATAAATCAACTTATAATCTCTATATAAGTATAATAAGACTTAAATTATTCTTATTAATTGATAATCCTAATATATTAATTATACATAATTGAGATATGATTGATATGTATATAGATATAAATATTTCTGATATAGTTTAATAGCTTGTAAAACCCCTATAAGTATATTATAATAATACTTCAAAGTATCTAGAAACTAGTATTATTATAATATATCAATATTGTAATATAATCTAATTAACACTAAACTTCTAAACTTGTTAACTAAATATAACATATTATAAGATAGTAATATAATTTGTTTCTAAATATATAGAGTCTATTTAGTAATATTAATACTGATGATATTATTTAAGTATATTAGAAGATATTTGGACCTCTATTTATAGAGATTATAGTTAGATATTACTATATTTATCTTATACTTCTTCTTTTATAAATAGCTATATATATTATAGGAATTTCAAATTTATCACAAAAAGTATAGAAGAAAAACAAGTTATAGAATACCTAGCTCTTAGTACTTTATTTTATTCTATCTTCAAGGAATTTCAAAAATCTCTAGCCTTATAACCTTAATAATTATACTTAACTGTATTTACTAAATCTTGGTTTTAATAAAGCTCTTTCTAATTATTATTATAAAGTCTTCTATTATTATAAACTTAAATATTAGAACTAGAAGTATAATAATCTATAATAATTGGTAATTATTTTACCATTCTAACTTGTTATGAATCAGTATAGATATAACTACTATTATTAGGTAAAATCCATTGTTAAACTTATATATAGAGTAAAATACTTAGATATTATTCTAAGTATAGAACGAAAGTAACTAAGTGAATTATAATCTTAAAATCGATAATCTTAATATTTTCATTACGCTTTACTTATTCTTACAATGAACCCTTATATTATTAATATATAGACTTTCTATTATTGATTGAAATCTATTCACAAGGTCTATAGAAATATAGTAAGATCTAACTTACTTTTGCTAACTAATAATCTTAATATATCAAATATGATTAAAAAAATAATATTTATATAGATGTAAACTTTTATAGACCCGCTTAGCGTAGTAGTTTAATATCTAGCTAGCTTTTACTATTTTATAGCAAAAGTAATAAGTTCTAATCCTATAGTAGGTAAGTATAATTAGTAGTTATAGACCTTCTAGTTATATAAACTAAGTATAATAGCTACTACTAACTATTAACTATTACTAATTATTATTAATAATGAGTAACTATTAAAAGCTAGTAATAAGTTATAGTAACTAGTAGTAGGTATTATATAATACTTTATTATAATCCTTTAAAAAGTAATTATAGTAAATAGACTTATTATACTTTATTTACTTATTAGATACTATATTAACTAACTATATTTATTACTTGAGGTTTTCCTCTATTGAAATCGTTCCTTAAGACTTGTAGTATCTATAGGATAAATAGAGCAAAAGCCGACTACTAAGTATAACTACTTTTAAAAAGTACTAGAGAAGTATATGACTTCAAATAGATTAAAGACTTTTAATATAACTAATTATAAATTGTCCTGATATAATTAAATGATCTTCGAAAGATCTATAATTATATTACTATAATATTCTGAAATACCCAATTACCAATATTATAATATGATATTAATCTCAAGATATTACCTAGTTAACACCTAATCTCTAATATTATTAGCTAAATATAGCAATTTATGAAATAATTAAATAATTTTCTTTCTAAGATCTATCGGCTATTCATAATCATAATATTCAGAATAATCTTTTTAAAATCTAGTCTCACATACTAATAGTTTTACTAATAATATTTATAATTAAATTTGTCTATATTTATCTTATTATTCTCTTTCTATAAATACGTATATAGATTTTAGAAAGATTAAGGTTCTATTAATAAGATGTGATTATAGAAAAGTAATAGATTATAGAATACCTAGCTTTTATATCTTAAAATAGACACTTTACTATATTCCATTTTTGAAAGATCTAAAAAGATCCTTAATTCTATAATCTTAGTAATTACTCTTAACTCTATATATCAAGCTCTAGCTTTAAGAAAACTTTTGCTAATTATTATTCTAAAGTCTTCTATTGTTATAAAGCTTAATATTAGAACTAGGGATATAATGATATATAATAATAGATATTTCTATTACTACTTTAACTAATTAGAAGCTCATATTAGTATAAAGACTATTTTTAAGTAAACCTTATAATGAAAACTATATATAAAGTAAAAAGCTCAGATAGTGTTATAAATATAGAGCAAAACCTATGAAATAAAGGAATTATTATAAGCTCTTAGTTTTCTTAAGATAATATTTCTTTTAAACTTCTATTAATCATATAAGTATATTAAAAGTACTTTTTAATAAATAAGAGAATATATAATTATTAATACAAAGAAGGAAGATGATATATTCTTCAAATAAGTAATATAATATCAGGATATATTAGTAGCCCCCAGCTAAGCTACTACTAAGCTACTACTTAGTTATCTATAAGAAATATATTTAAGCTATAATAGCTAGGATCCTAATTTAAAGAGTTAGATTCGAATATATTAATAACCTTATACCTATATTTACCCCCTATATAGATCTATCACTTAAATACTAGTATATACTCCTGATATATTCAAATCTCTACCTATCCTTAAGGGCTCTAACTAGTAGGTTATATAGGGGGCGTTAGTATAACAGCTATAATAGCTGGGATCCTAGTTTAAGGAGTTAGATTCGAATACATCAACAACCTTAAACCTACATTTGCCCCCCATATAGATCTATTACTTAAATACTAGTATATACTCCTAACATATTTAAATTTCTATCTATTCTTAGGGGTTCTAACTAGTAGGTTATATAAGGAGTGCTAGTATAGTAGAAGTAGCAATTTAAACTATATAGCTTTAATGAGATTATTATAAGAAGAGTACTAGTATAGTACTAGTATAGTAGAAACAACAACTTTAACTGAATAGTATTAATAAGGTTATTATAAGAAAGATATTAGTATAATAGATAGCAAGAGTCTAATATATATAATACCTATATATTAGTAATAAAGCTGTTATAAGGCTATAATATTAAAACTATTATATAAGATATATTAGAAAGATATTAGTATAGTATTAGTATACTATAAGTAATAATTTTCATATAAGTAATATCTATCTAGCTTTAGTAATAAGACTACTATAAGAAATTATTCTAGAAGTTATTAATATTAACGTTATTAAGAAACCAAGAGCTTATAAGAGGAATACTAGTATATATATAGATAAAGAGATTTCAATATATATAATATTAATAAAACTACTACATAAGACTATATGTAGCACTAATACAGCAGATAATAAGATTTTAGATATATAGTAATAATAAGGCTACTATTTGAAATTATAATACAATTATGTAAAGAGAAATATAAAAAAAAGCTAGCGTAGTATTAATATAATAGAAGTAATAAGAGAACTCAATATATACACCTATAAGGTTACTACAAAAGGCTATAGTATTAAGGCTGCTATAAGAAGAGAATACTAGAGGGGTATTAATATGGCATTAGTATAGTAGATAATAGAGTTCAATATATATAATACCTACACACTATCAATAAGGTTATTATAAAAAAATATTAAAGCTATTAAGAAATAGGAGATAATTAGAAGGGTAATAGTATAGATATATAAATATATAAGTATAGAGATTCTAAAAACTACTAATATTAGAACTATTAATAGAATAAAAGATAAGTAAAGGGGTATTAGTATATATATATAAGTATAGGAATATTAAGTAAGTAGAAGTTTTAAGGTTTTCAAAGTAGCTATTTTAGAATAGCTATTTTAAAGTAGTATAAAGGTATTTAGAAGTATATATCATATAGCTATATATAGCTATAAATAAGAATTATAAAGAGGTACTAGGGGTACTTCTAGTAATATAAATCAATAGTATACTATAAGTATGAGAGATAATATATCTCTATAACTAGAGGTGAGGAAGAAGCCCTTCTAATATCTATATAGCTAAAGTAGCTAGGGGGTAATGAAAATATAACTATAGTTAGAATATATTTAAGAAGTTAATATTAATTAGGATTACTAATATTAAGAAGCTAGATATAGAACTTAAAAGGAATTCCTAAGTTCTAACTAAAGAAGGAATACTAGAAGATTACTACTTCTAATATTCTATAATTAGTTATAAGAGCTTTAAAGTTATAAGAATTTTAAAACTATAAGAACTTGAGAAATAGTATAACTAGAACCTAGTTGAAAGATACCTATTTAAAACTATAAGAATATAACTTCTAAAGGAGGAGATTATAACTACTAGAAGGCTATAAAATTAAATATTATAAATAAATACTATACTATCTATAGTATAATAGCTAAAGTAGCTATATAATAGCTAATATATATAATAGCTAATATAGCTAATATAATATAGAGAAAACTATAGACCTTATAATTTTTAGTATGAAGATGACTAGAAGGGCTAGTAGTATATAAGAAGGTTTAGTAATAAAAAGCTAGTAGTATATAAGAAGTCTTAGTACTAAGAAGTAATAGTAATAAGAAGTTATAGTATAATAATGGTATATAAGAAGCTAGTAGTATCTAAGAGGATAGTAGTATATAAGAAGTTATATTAATAAGAAGAATAGTAGTAATAATAATAATATAACTTCAAGCTTTATAAAGAGATTATTAGAACAATAGTAATATAGCTATAGTAATAATATTAATAGTAGTATATAAGAAGCTATAATATATAAGAGGTTTCAATAATAAGAGGCTAGTAGTATATAAAGAGGTTATGTTAATAAGAAGGTAGTAGTATATAAAGAGGTTATATTAATAAGAAGGTAGTAGTATATAAGAAGTTATATTAATAAGAGGTTAGTAGTATATAAGAAGTTGCATTCATAAGAAGCTATAGTAATAAGAGGCTATAATATAGGTTTAATTGAAAAGGAGATTACTAGAAGAATAATAAAGCGGTAGTAGTAATAGTAATAGTATAAAATATAACTTCAAGCTATAAAGAAGATTACTAGAAGAATAGTAATAAAAGTAATAAGAGTAGTATATAAGAAGCTATATTGATAAGAGGGTTTTTAGTAGTAAGAAGCTATAGTAATAAGAAGTTTCAATAATAAGAGTAATATATAAGAGGTTTTAATAATAAAAAGCTAGTAGTAATAAGAAGTTTCAATAATAAAGAGCTAATAGTATATAAGAAGCTATAATAACTAGAAGTTATAATAATAAGAAACCTTTAAGAAATTCTATAAATAATACTATTCTTCTTATTATAAGGATAGAAGTTTAATAAGGGTACTAGGGGTCTGATTTAAATATAAGGAGTACTAGAAGCCCAATAGGAGGACTATAATATATTCTATAGAGATAAGGGGTTTTAAAATCTAGGAATAACTTTATAAGCTATAAGACTATAAAAGTATAATTTATAAGGGGGGGGGATATATTAAGGTATATTAATAGCCCCCAGCTAGACTACTACTAGACTACTACTAGACTACTACTTAATTATCTATAAGAAGGATATTTAAGCTATAATAGCTAGGATCCCAATTTAAGGAGTTAGATTTGAATATATTAATAACCTTTTACCTATATTTGCCTCCTATATAGATCTATTACTCAGTTACCAGTATATACTCCTAATATATAATCCTTCTATAGTTAATTCAATTCTAATATTCTTAAAGTCTATTTCTAACTCATATTACTAGAAGGAAGGAAACTTTTAGAAGTTATAGAATATTCTTTTAGAATAATATCCTTTTCAATATACACGAAATTAATAGTATGTCTATATATATAATTTTATAACGTATTATATATATGAAAGTATTTATTACATTCTATTAGAATAGCTTAGATTAAAGTAATTAACAATCATTATAAGAATTCCATATAACATGTTTTTCAAAATAAATATATAAATCTTATGATTATCTTATGATCATTCAAACTTCTAAATAGCTATTGAAACATTGCTATTTGAAGAATATTTATATTTACAAAGCTTATGACTATTAATTTAGTAGTAATTTCAATAAATTAACTTTTTGTAGAAGCTTTATTAGCATTAGCACGAATACTATTATCGGGTAGATTTCCTAGCAAAATCTATATATAGGGTAAAGAGCTTAGATACCATTCTAGGTATAGAGTAAAAGTAACTAAATAATAGAATACTTTATTTTTCTAATAAATTGAAAACTCTATATAAATTAAAGAATACAAAATCTTTGATTAGTAATATAAGAATAAAGGGTACTATCTATTACTATAGAGTTAAAAATAAATATTCTAAGAAGCTTAATCTAAAAGAAGAAACGTCCTATAGTGATCTTTAGTTATAATATTCATTTAATTTAGGATTTTCAAACCTTTAATACTATTTAATCCAGAGATATAAATATTCTTAAAAACTAATCTAATTCTTAATAAAGTGAAGAGTTATGTCTTTTTAATAATACTACAACTACTAGGTCTAGTTAATTTAGTAAAAAGATAAATCTGACTAACTTAATTCTAATAACTCTTCTTGGAATCCAATTATTATGAAGTCTAATAGAATATATAATTCTACTAATTATACTACTTATTTTTCTTTTCTATTTAAATTAGTAATAGTAATAGTAATTTAGATCCTTTTCTTAATAAGAAACTACGTAGTTTTTTTATGACTTATCCTAATATAATTATAGACAATATTAAGAACTTCAAAAAGTCTACTATATCTATAGAGATTCTTTTTTAAATACAAGAATTAAAAAAGACTATAAACAATACTTATATGAAAAGGATATATTTCTTATAGTTAAAAAGTATTCTTCTTTTATAGTAATTATGATTGGTATAATTATAATAATAACGTATCTATTGATGAAAATAGTAATTCTTATATTACTGAATATATATTATTAATTAATATTTCAGATAAATTAATTATTAATTTTAAAATCTATAAGTTCTTAGTTTAGTAATAACTAGACCTAAGTTATAAATATAGAAATCAAGTTTATAGAGTCTATAGAAGTTTAGACTCTTATACTACTACTTAATAATTCTTTTATTAAAAAGAATAATATTAATATATTAGAGGGTAGATAGATTTATTAAATGAAACCTAATACATAGGATCCTACTAATTGTATCTATAAAGCTAAGTAGGTTACTTAAAGTTTTGACTAGTCTTTTAATATTAATTGTTTAGAGACTTTTAGTATTACTTATAAGCTTAAAGACTATAAATACATATTGATTATATCTTTTTATTATAACTAGAGCCCGCTTAATGTAGTAGTATAATATCTAGCTAGCTTTTACCATTTTATAGTAGGAGTAGTAAGTTTGAATCCTATAGTAAATAAGCGCGACTAAGTAAATATAGTATTCTTTCTAGTTATAAAACTAAGTATAGTAATTGATAATAGTTAATACCTCTTACTTATAGCTATTTGTAACTAGTAATAATAATAACTAGTAATAAGTATTATATAATAACTTATCATAATTCTTCAAAGAGTAACTATAATAGGTATAGGTATATATATAGCTTCTATTTATTAGCTATTGTATTAGCTAGTAATATTATCCTTACTTAAGGTTATTAGATTTATTCTAATATATAAAGAACTTCTATTTCTATTATTCTAATAGAAGTAATGAGTAGTTCTACGATATTTCTATATGAATAAATCGTATACAAATCGCTCTATAAAGACATATTCGTCTTACCTTTTTACCCCTAGTGGTTTCTAGATAAATGAGGTAAAGGCATAGAGGTTTATTCTTTTACAAAGTATTAGAAGTAGTTTAAACTATATATACTCTAGTTATAATACCTCATATACTATAGTTATAATAGCTAATATGTTATAGCTACGCTATAGTATATATTATACTTTAGTCTATATACTATATTTATAATGTTTATGTACTATAATTATAATATATTATAAATTATATTAAGGTATGTATATTATAATTATAATACCTTATAGATTATAATCATAATAATTTATATATTATAGCTATAGTTAGAACTCTAATAATATAATTAGATTTCTAAAACAAATTCTCTATATAAAAGTCTTGATATTTCTATACATAATAATTACAAATAATTAATAATACTATTAATTGAATGACTATTTCTCCTTCTATCTAACTATTATTGTTATAAATATTTTAAATAAGTCTTTATATGAAGAAAACTACTTACTTATATTATATCTTTCCTAATTTTATAATTATCTATAGTAATAA
Organism: Colletotrichum sidae; assembly: GCA_004367935.1. Classification (NCBI taxonomy): domain Eukaryota; kingdom Fungi; phylum Ascomycota; class Sordariomycetes; order Glomerellales; family Glomerellaceae; genus Colletotrichum; species Colletotrichum sidae. The sequence continues at coordinate 9,872 of QAPF01000696.1, read as the reverse complement.
TTCAATTGTTAATTTACCTATTTATCTATTTATTCTCATAAGTTATAAGTCTAATCCTTTTCAATCTAAAGATTCTATATTTAATTCTTTAAAAATTTATATTTTCTGTCTATTTATAAAAGTTAAATACTATAATAAAATATGTAAAGATCTCTACTTCTTTACTCCTCTTATAGAAACTAAGTACTTTATTAGAATTATATTATTTTCATAAAGGATTAATCTTATTCAACAAGTTATTTTAATATTGAAAAATCTAATTCAATTAATTATTTTAACTCCTTTTAGTTTATTGGATATGTAAGATCTATTTTTAATAAACTATGTTTTTAGATTACTTTTAAATTTATTTCTTCTTTAGTTTTAAATTATTTTAATAATAAAGAAAATCATATATATAGAAAACCAACTCCTTCTATTTTAAACTTTACTTTACTTTTCAATTAACTTAATAAGAAAGAAAAAGTTAAATTTATTCAAAAAAGAAAAAGAAAATACTAAGATCTAGATTTTTAATTTTTAAGTTTATTCTTTAAGTTATATTTCATTTCAAATAGAAAAAAAAGGCTTTAATCTTTAATTCTTATCTCTTTAGAAAATATAATACTTTTTTATATTATACACTATAAGGCTTTTATATTCGGTTAGAAAAGCTCTTATAATGTATATATTATAAGTAGTCTACTTTATCTTCATAAAATAAATTACTCTAGAAAGATTACTATTTCTAAATTAATAAGAAATAATAATTATAAAGTTTAGTCTATTTAGATTAAAGCTTTACTTATTAGTAGAAGTATTCTTATAAATATTACTAAACTTATCATTTTTGAAAATAAAATCAAGAATACAAAAGTTTAAACGTATATATAATTATACTATAGAAATAGCTTCCTTTAAATTATGAAAGATAATATAGATAGTTTTCAAATATGTGAGTATTCATAAGAGCTCTATAAGCTTTTAAGATTGATTAATAAGTTCCTAATCTATAAAATATCTTTTAATATTATTCTAAGTAATATTAGTAATATAGAAGATTTCTAAATGAAAATCGAAACTTAATTAATAATTTATTTTATAGTAAATTAGAACTATTCAAATAGATAGTTATAGTACATATTTAAAATAGCTTTAATCCTAATTATAAAGGTTTTATTATTTCTCTAATTTAAAGTCTTAAGTCTCATAGAGAAACTTATATAATTAAATTCTTTATTTTCTGATTTATTAGATAAATCTAAAAGAAGAGATAATAATTTAATTAATTATATTAGAAGTATTCAGAAAAATAGAAATTTCAAAATTATTAAAAAACTATATAAAAAGTAGAAAGGAATCTTTTATGATAAACATAAGAAGAATATTTACACGATGGAAAACTATACTTTTCTTTATTTAGAATAAACTCTAAGTTAATAAAGAAATACTCTAATAAAAGTGAGAAAGCATCTAATAAGATAAATGTGAAATCTATTAGTATTATTATAATTAGAATTAATGGAAATAGTAAAATAAAAGGCAACGTATTAGAAGATAAAGAAAGTTTCAAATCTAAAGAATTTACTTCTAAGAATATAAATATTAATATATTTTCTAAAGAAGACAATATTTTGAAAACTATAAGAATCATCTAAGAACTCCTCATAAAAAGAAATAATAATAATAATAAAACTCTAGGTTTTTTAATAAAGTAATAGATTACTAGAGGTTCTAAGAATTTATTTCAAAACGAGAAATATAAGTATATCTATTTTTATTTAAATATAACTACTATCATTCATACAACTAAAGATAAATCTATTTTATTTGATATAAAACAATTATAAAATAGATTAAGTAGAGAAGTACTATATATCTTATAGCTGAAATAATAAAAGATTTAAAAATATCTCTAAAGAATTAAACTTTTATATTAAAACAAATTTATTATACTTTAGAATTAGGAGTTAATTTATTATTTTAAAATAAGCTTAGTACTATAGGAGTTATATTAATCTTTTAGAAAAAACCTATAGTTTATAGTATAGAAAGAAATTCCATTTTGATAGTAAGATTTTGAAAGAATAATTTACATAAGTGTAATATTCCTATTCTATAAAAGTATATTATTCTTTCAATTACTATATTATAGAATATTCAGCTTTTATATAACTATTTAAACTATATTAATATAAAGGTTAGAAATCGTTTGAAAGTTAATACTTTACATTCATCTTATAAAATAAATAAAACAGATACTCTTTTTATTTATAAAACGTATATTAAAAGAGGTTTTGTTATTAATATTAATAAAAATAATAAAAAAAGAACCAAATCCTTCAATATATAGATTATATTAATTCAGATTTATATAGATTTATTACTCTCATAGTATATAATATATTTAATAGATGTATTCTATTTAATTCATAAATCAACTAGGTTTACTTAGGGATTTTGATTAAAAACTAAATTAGCTAAAGAAGTTTTAAAATCTTTCTTAAGTTTAAAGGATTAGTGAGTAATAATAATAATAAGAGAAATTTAAAAGAATTTAACACCAATAGAAGTAATACGTTTATTAATAAAAGAATATAGAAATATTTATGCTTATTTTAATATCAGTTATAATATGAAATCTCTTTATACTTATAAACCTATTAATTTAATAGAAACACTATTAAGAACTCTAGTTAATAAAATTAGAATTCTATTTTATTATTTAAATTTACCTTGTTATTTATAGGGAAATACTTTAATAGCTTCTATATATATATTTATATATCTACATAATAGAATTCCTTATAGTTCTATAAATCTCAAGACTCTCTATAAATTAAGAAATAAAATAAACCCTAATATTAATAATATTAAGATATAAAGTAATTTCTATTATTATAAAAATAAAGGTCTTAATATTGAAGAATTAGATATAAGAGTTTATAAAGAAGCTATTATAATATCAGGCTACTATAGAGAAGGGGGGCACCAGGGGGCTACTAGGGCCCCTATATACTAGCCTCAGCTACTAGAACAATAAATATTCCGGTGATATAAGGCTTAAATATAAGTATAGAGCTATAGTTAAAAGAGGGGAAGGCTAAGTTCGAATAGTTATATAGTATAGTATATGCCTATTGAGAGATCCTATTACTTAGTACGAACCCAGCCTCATATATAACTTATAGAAGGAAAATTTTGAAAGTTAAGATTTTAATAGAAAGAGCGCTTTAAAGTCTGAAGATATAAAAATCCTAGAAAGTCCTTTTTATACTTTAGAAAAGGAATTATCTCTATCTATTAATTTAAGAAAGAAATTCTAATAGGTATGGGTCTAATTAGCCTAACAATAATCTCATCTTAAATCTAGATAAATCTTTTTCTAATATCAATCAAAATAATAATAATAATAATAACTCTCTAATAGATCCTACTACTGAAGTATAAGAAATAATTAGAATAATTCCAGTAGAAAAATCAAATATCAAAATAACTGAAAACAATACAATATCAGCATTAAATACTAAAATTACTAATAATGTTCAAGGAAAATCCAACTTATATATTAATGTACCCTATTATATTCTATAAGGTTGAAAATAACTATAACCTCTATAAAGAAAACACCCTTTTTGCTGTTTGAGACTATCTTAATTTAAATAGTTCTATAAAATCTTATAATAATACTAATCAAAATAATCAATCTTTTTATTATTTATCAGTATATAAAATAGAAAGACCTACCTCTTTTATTCAGGTATTTGAATCCCCTAATTATAGAAACTAGATTCTAGCGATAATAAACGAAATGGAATAAATAAAATCTAAATATAATTAGAAAATAATACTTCTATCTACTATTAATATCAAAGATATTATATTCCAAATAGTAGAGAGATTTATAGATTAAAAATAAATAATATAACTAAAGAAACTATATATAAAGCTAAGTAAATAACTTAAAGCTATCATTAATATTCAAATATTAATTACTTAGAAACCTTTAGTACTATTTATACGCCAAAAGATTAGAAATATATAATGATTCTTTATATTTATTTAGAATAGATTTTAATATCATATAATATTATCATAGTATTTATTCATAATAATATTACTAAACCTACAGTAGGGGTTTTAAAGTCTGGGGACAACTACATAGTATACACCAAAATACAGTCTTTTCGACAGCTATTTTTAGCAACTATCTATAGTATTAAAAGCTAAACAAAAATCACATAACATCCTAAGTATTGAATCTATATATAGTCATTTTTTGGATTTATCTATATAATAGTTTCTGCTAGTATAAAATCCTTTTTTAATTGTAAGTAGCTGATTTCTTACTATAGTGGATTTCAGTAGTAAATACAGTATAATTAGTACTGCTTTAATATAGAGAATTCATTGAATTCTAGACTCTTTACTTTTATTGTTAGTCTAAAGATAATACTACTATTGAAAGGGTATTAAAACCTCTCTTCTTATATATCTTATATATTTAATACTAATATTATCTTTAAGCTTTCCCTTTTGCCCTGATAGGTTATTAAAAAGAATACTTGAACTTGCTGCGTTTAGTGGGTTTTACGTGGCGCACTGTAACCCGTCCCTAGACTTTTGACCCCCTACTGTATATATATTTATCTACTAACTAGATATTATAATATTATATAGAAGAATTCTTGAGAATTCAATTTAGATATAAATATAAATACTTATAAGAATGTTTAAAACTATACTTTTATTTATTGATTAAATAAAGCATTATATTATTTAAAATAGAATCCTCAACGTTAATATAATCATCTAAAGAATATTCTTTTTTCAATAGGATTTACTATTTCTCTTTATAATAAAGCGGTTTTTATTTTGAATCAAAAACCCTATACAGCTATTTTAACTTACTATATTAGAAGTATATTACTAGAAACTAATAATTAAAGAAAATAGCTAATTATATATATGATTCTCTAAAAAAAAAGAGAAAAAGTCTTAGAATCTAAAAAGACCTTCTATCTTTTTTAATTATAATTTATCTATAAATTAGAAAGAAAAATTAGTTACTATTAATCAGAATCGATATACTGAGGATAGTATTAAAAATATGAAAAAGAAACTATTTATAAATCTAACACCCCTATAGATAATGATCTCAAATTACTTAAAAATAAAGAAAAAGCTTCAAAATCTAATATTTTCAAATTTCAACAAGAAATAGAAGCTCTATTATATTTAGCTCTAAGAATAAGACCTAATATTACTTTTATAGTAACAACCTATTCTCAATTTACTTATAACTCTAATAAAAATCATTTTTAGTCTTTAACTATATATAGAATTATTTAAATAATAATAAAGAACATAGATTTACTTACAACTATAAAGATATATCTTCTATTACAAATATTATACAATATACTAATTCAGATTAGGCAAGAGATTTGTATAATTGAAAGTCTACTTCTTTTTATGTTTTCTATTTAAAAGAAAGTAATATTATAAATTATTCTACTATAAGATAAAAAATAGTAGCCTTATCTACTTATAACGCTAAATATATAGCTTTATTAGATATTTATAAAGAAGCGACGTATTTACATTATAATTTAATTATATAAGTTTAAAATTAGAATTATCTAAAATTAGTAAACCTAAGATTTATATACATAATTTAACAGTAAAAAAGCTAGCTAGAAATCCTAAATTTCATAAAAAAGCAAAATATATAGATATAAGATATCACTTCATAAGAGATTTGATTAGAAATAAAGATATCTTTATTTATTATATAAATATAGAAGATAATATAGCTCATATTTTACCTAAACCTTTAAGCTTAGTGAAATTTAAGCGAATTTTATCTAAATCTTAAGAAAAGATATCTTAAAATTCTTTCTTTTTTTACCTTTTATAAGTTTTAAATTTTATATTTTTATATAATGTTTCTCTTTTTACTTATAATTAAACTGTACGATGTTAATATAAATAAGCTATATACTAGCAATATATCTTATAGGGGGATATTACATTTATTCTAATATATACAAAATTTCTGATTTTATTATTCTAATATAAGTATACGAAGTCCTAAAATACTTCTTTATAAATAAACTATATAAAACTTACTCTTCAAATATATATTTATCCTATCCTTTTACCCCTAGTAGCTCTTAAGTAAGTAAGGTAAAGATATAGGGGTTTATTCTTTTATAAGGTATTAGAGAAAGTTTAAACTATATATACTATAGTTATAATACTTTATATATTGTAGTTATAGTAGCTAATATGTTATAACTATACTATAATATATACTATATATTAGCCTATATACTATAGTTAGAATACTTCATACTATAGCTATAATAATCTAACTATTTTACTAAGACATATATATTATAATTATCATACTTTATATAGTATAGCTAAAATAGCTTATATACTATAGCTATAGCTAGAATCTTAGTAATATAGCTAGAACTCCAGCATAAACCCTTTATATAAGAACCTCAATATCTCTATAAATAATAGTCAGAAATAACTAATAATACTATTATTCAAATCACCATTTCTTCCTCTATTTAACTATTATTATTACGAATATCGTGAATAAGTCTTCATACTGCAAAATTTACTTTTATTATATTATATTTCTCCTCATTTTATAGTTATCTATAATAATAACTTAACTCTCAATTTACCTACTTATCTATCTATTCTAATCAAGGTTCCTTCTATTCAAACAGTTTCTTAACTTTAATATTATCTATAGAGTATATAAAGTAAGAGCCAATTACTAGGTATAGCTTCCTTTAAAAGGTCCTGAGAGGTATATAACTTTAAATAAATTAGAAACCTATAATATAACTGATACTATTATGATTAGATGCTAACTGTATATAATATTACTATTATATTGACTTCTTTCAAAGTAGATAAAAAGATATATATTAGATTACTTACCAGCTATATCTATAATTAAGATTCTAAAAGCTTAGTTTATAGTACTAATTATTAGAATCAGCCTTTTATTCATTTATTGAATAGGATTCTATATAAGTTAAAATAGAGCTTTAGACTATAGTATGTATACTTCAAATCTATTTTATATAAGATTAGCTTTAAGGTATTTCTCTATAATAAAGAAATATCTATACTTAATATTACTTCTAATAAGAGTAAGTACTTAGCTATTTTAATATGTTAAATCTATAATATATTATTGAAAACTAATGAGTCTGTTATTTTAAAATATACTTATAGTTATTTGGGAGGGATTAATAGTTTGATTTGTATTATAACTAATAGTAGATAAATTACCTTTTGAAATATAATTTTAACCTTCCTACTCCTTACTAACTACTATAACTAGCTTTTAAATTAATGTGAAGCTAAACTCCTTATAGTTATAATTAGTATACTTATTCTATATTAACTTTTTCATAAATAATAAATAACTAATAACTCCTTTTATAATAACTTCATATTCTTATATCTTTATAATTATATATGATTTCAATATCTTGAGATATTTAATTATTACTAATTATAAGTATTCTATTTAAATATTCATTATAACTTCAATATCTATAACTTCAACATTCTTTAGACTAAGCTTTATTTATACTTAAAATAAAATCTTATATTATTAATATAAAGGTTCTCTACTATTAATATAAACTATTTATAATTTCTATATTAATATAGTAAGACTAAGCTTATTCTTATTAATTAATAATCTTAATATATTAGATATAATTGATATATAAATAATATTTACATAGATATAGATATTCCTTATATAATTTAATTAGTTTTTAAATTCTTATAATTATATTATTATGATACTCTATAATATCTAATAATTAGTATTATAATAATATATTAATATTAAAATAATATTGAATTAATAATTAGTCTCTAAGACGTTTAGCTTAATAAAATAGCTTATAAGATACCTAGATAATTATATTTTAAATCTTTATAAAGTACCTATTAATTATAACTTTTAAATAATTTCATTAAGGTTTAATCCCATAAATTAATAGTTTTAATTATAAGAATTATAAGCAGATACTATTATATTTATCTTATTTTTCTCTTTTTATAAATAATTATATAGATGTGAAGGAGATTTCAAATTTATTATAAAAGTTTAAATATAGAAGAATAATAAGTTATAGAATATCTAGCTCTTATAGATATTTTATTTTGTTTTATTTTTAAGAAGTTTAAAAAGGGTTTTAATCTTATAACTTTAATAGTTACTTTTAGCTATATATATTAAACTTGATTTTTCATAAGGCTCTTCTTATATAGATTATTACTATAAGGTCTTCTATGATTATCAAGTTAAACATTAGATTTAGGGGTATAATGACTTATAATAATAAGTAATCTTATTATTATTTTAACTAGTTACAAGTTAGTATTAATATAAATAATATTATTCAATAAAATATATAGTTAAATCTATATATAAAGTAAAGCGCTTAGATATTATTCTAAGAATAGAGTAAAAGCTACTAAATATTTATAGTACTTTAAAAAAGCTATTAAAATCTCAGAATTCAGAGAGTTTAATACTCTTTAAAGTAATAATTATTATTAGTTAGAAGAAAAGAAGTATAGAAATAAAATAATTTAAATATATTGATAAAGTTCTTACCTAATTTAATCAAAAGAATATCTATAGTTTTAATATTTTAATAAGTAATTAAGCTGAATTCTTTATTAATAAGAATAATACTTTAAAAGAAGAAATATTAAAATATTAAGAAGTAGTAGAGGTCTTTTTATATTTAGTTCTAAAACCTAAGCTAATTATTGTTCTTACTAATACTACTTACTTTTAATATTCTTTAAATCTTTATAAAGAATATTTTATTATATTTAATAAGATATAGGACTATTTTAAAAAGCCTAATTACAAGTTAACTTATAAGCTTTTCACTTTATATAGAGAATATCTAATACCTAATTAAGACCTATGTTCTAACTTACTATATACTAGCTATTATAATTATAATTACTTTAGATCTTTAAATTATAATAATATAATGTTAATAGTATATAATATATCCCGCTTAATATAGTAGTTTAACGTCTAGCTGGCTTTTACTATTTTACAGTAAGAGCAGTAGATTTAAATCCTATAGTAGGTAACTATAACTAATAGGTATATACTTTCTGATTATATAAACTAAATATAGTAACTACCACTAGCTATTAGCTACTACTATTATTTATTCATAATTAGCAACTATTAACAACTAATAGTAAGTATTACTAACTAGCTAGTATTAGTATTATATAACTTTAATTTTTTAAAGAAGTAATTATAATAGATAGATTTATACCTTCTTTATTTATTAGTAATCATATTTGTTAGAATTCTAGCTATTTAGCTATTACTTATATTTGTCCTAATAACCCATTCTAGGTATTCAAGGGTATTTATATCTCTAGACTAAATAGTATTCCAGGCTTGAAAATCCCAAACGAAATAGGTATTATAGCTATAGGCAACTATAGCGCCTTTTTTTACTTTTAGATTAAGCTTCTTAGAATACTTATTTTTAACCTTATAGTAATAGATACTGCACTATATATTTATATTATAAATAAAAGGTTTCTTCTTATTCTTGAATTTATATAGAGTTTTAAACTTAATAGAAGAATGAGGCGTTCTATTATAAATATAAATAGAAGCTAATATAGCTAACTTCTAAAAATATAAAAGTAAACTAGAGTTATAGAAAAAAGTTCTAATTTTATTAATTATAGTTCTTATAGCCTTCTTAATTAAACTATTAGGCTTATAAGTATAAAGTAGTCTTATATTATAAATAATACTATTATTAAGATAAATGATTTTTATTCTATTATTA
>QAPF01000695.1:0-20101 GCA_004367935.1 Colletotrichum sidae | reverse complement strand
TAATATTATAATAATATTTAATACTATTCAATCTTTATTAAATTGTTAGTTATATTATACTATAAAGCATATAGTAACTATATATATTACTATATATATAGCAGTATACCTTCTACGCCTTATTAGTAATTAATACTTAGTACCTAATGCTAGTTATAGCTAAATATACGGTAATTAGTAAGTAATTGCTATATTATAGATCTAGAGCCTTATATAGCGCTATATACTATATAATATAATAATAATAATAACGAATAATTAGAATACCACTTTATACCTATATAGTAAGATCACATATAGCGTGCGTTACCTACCGAGAAACCAACAGAGATGTTACAATAAAGGAGACCCTTAAGATATATTAGATTAATGTATCCTAAGACCTTCCTAATTTTATTACTACTAATATAAATGAAATCTTTCAATCTAAAGACCTCAGATTAGAAACAAAAATAATAGAATTCATATATTATATTATTCTAATTGAAATATATAAGAATATTAATAAAATTAAATATTATTATATATACTTCTACTATATATATAAGATTTATTATAATAATATACTTACTACTACTTAAGAAGTATTCTTTTAAATAATATATAAAGTGATTAATAATACTACTAGGCTAAATAGCTTTATATTTACTCTATTTACTTTTAAAACATATTCCTATTTTATGGAAAATTCAACTTCTTCTCTGAATATCATTATTTAAACCTATATTATATATAGAACTATAAAGGAAATCTACTATAAGTATATTGAATATATTATTAATACTATTTTAATAACATATAATAGCTTTAATATTTCTTCTATTATAATGTTTCTATTCTAATCCTTTATATATATATATATATTTCTATCGATAAAGAAAAAAGCTAGTAAAGCTTATACTACCTCTTTATTTTATATAATAGGATATATATTCTTAGATGCTACTAAAAATCTTGAGAATTTAGATTTAAAGTTATTAAGCTATACTTTAAGGATTTCTCTTATAATTCCATAGAATAACCTATATCTTTTTTAATCCATAGAAGCAATACCTTTATTTAAATATACAAAGCATGAATAAAGAAATATAAGATGCTAAAGTAAATAAAACCTTATAATTCTAAATAGGTATACTTACTTTACCAACTTTAATTTCTAGAACTATAAATATTCTATAAATATAATAAGATATTCAAATAGTAAGTATAAATACTCAATAAATACTATAAAATACTTAAGTAGCTATAATAACTTAAAGTATTTCTCGAGAAAACCTATTATTTTAACATAATAATAATACTATAATTCTAAATCTTATAACTCCAAATCCTAATATAAAACTTAAGGCTTTTAATAACATTATTCTATCAATTAAAAACTTTTAATTACTAGCTTTTATACTAACTATTAAAGAAAAGTTAGAAATATTAAATAATATAGTAATACACTTAAGACTATATCTATAACTATTAGTTCTATATTCTATCCTTTAATCTATATCACAATCAAATAATACCTTAATAATATAAAGAAGCTTACAATATTATATAACTACTATAAATCTATCTATAGCTATCCCTAAACCTTTAAATATATATTACATACTATAAGATATTTCTATTATAGAAAATACTAATTCCTTATCTTTTTGAATAATAAATAATATACTACTTTAACTTTATATACTCTAGATTAAGCTAACTTAAAATCCTATAATTCATAGAAATAACTTACTTTCTTTGGATTTCCGTTAAAAACCTTACTTTATAATATACTTTATAACCAAGGAGTTGTCAGATATACTATTAATATTCAAACTTTATACAAGGAGTATTATTATAATACTTAGTCACTTTTACTCTATACCTAGAATAGTATCTAAGCCTTTTACCCTATATATAGATTTAATTATAGATTATACCTAATAATAGTATTCGTAGTAATACTAGCTTATAACTAGTTGAAATACTAATAAGATTACCTATAATTATAGATAATTATATTTCTAGTTCTAATATTTAACCTTATAGAAAGAGAAGATTTCATAGTAATAATTTATATAAAGAAAGCTTTATTAAAGTTAAGACTTTATATATATAGCTAAAAATAATTACTAAGGTTATAAGGTTAAAAACTCTTATAAACTTCCTATAAATAGAATAAGATAGAATATTTATAAAAGCTGAGTATTCTATAATTTATTACTTTTTTAGAACTATTATAATAGAACTAAGATCTTCTTAAAATTAATACTGCTACTTATAAAGAGATAACTATAAGACAAGTATAGGGATATTTAGTTATAACTATTTTAATTAAAACTATTAGTATGTTAAATCAGCTTTTAATAATACTATTCTAAGTATTTTAATAAATAAATAGTTAATAGATATTTAAAAGAAAGTTATTTAGTTATCTTATAAGTTATAATATTAAGTTAGTAATATTAGAAACTAGGTATTAATTAGATAATATTTTAATATTAATATTTTGTTATAATACTAACTACTAGATATTTCAGAGTATTATAATAATATAACTATAAGAGTTTCAAAAGCTATCTAATTATACTAGAAGTATCTATATTTATATAAATATAATTTATATATTAACTTTACTTAATATATTAGAACAATTTTTCAATAAGAATAAACTTGGTCTTATTATACTTATATAGAAATTATAAGTTAGTTTATAATAATAGTAGAAAGCTTTTATACTAATAGTATAAAGTCTTATCTTAAAACTAGGTAGCATATAGTAGAAGTATTAAGGTTATAGATATTAAGGGTATAATGAATATCTAAATGAAGTGCTTATAGTTAGTAGTACTTAAATATCTCGAGATATTTGAATTATATATAATTATAAAAATATAAATATATAAGGTTATTATGGAAGAGATTATTAGTAATTGATTATTAGAAGAATTAATATAGAATAAGTATACCAGTTATTACAATTATAAGGGGTTTAGCCTCAGATTGATTAGGAGCTAGTTATAATAGTTAGCAAGGGGGTAGGAATGTTGAAGTTATACTTTAGGGAGTAATATGTATTGAATTAATCTCATTCTACATTCGAACTAAAATCAGAATATTAGAAGTATTTTGCTCTACTATTAAGCTAATGAGACTACTTTCTAATAATAATTCTTTTTCATAAAGCCTTTCTTATTATAATATTTAGACTATTATTTGAAAGGTTAACTAAAAAAGAAGTTTAAAGTACTATTATTCATAGTATTATAAAGATCATTTAACACAATCTTATCTTATATAAAGATTATAGGTATTTTAAATCTTATACTATTGATAAAATTAAGAATAAAAGTACTAATAAAATATATAAGAAATTAAAACCTATAATCCAGGACTTTAGAAATAATAATAAGTTGAAAATACTAATATAATTACTAGTAATTTAATAAAATAGCTAATGATTAGATTTAACTATAACAGTAGCTTTCCTTTAAGAAACTAACATAATAATATAATTCTATAGTATTATATAAGCCTTGATCTTAATTAAAATAAAACTTATAAGATATATTCTTATTAAATTATTCTTATATTTTATATAATAAAACTCTCTGGGCCTTATTATGATCATTATTAAACTACTATATAGTCTTACTAAAACTATACTTATTAATAAGTAACCTATTCTAAGTATTATAAAGAGTAATGATGAATAGAAATATTAATATATTACTTATACTTCTTTATCTTATACCTTAAACATAATACCTTTAGCTTTACAAATATATACATTAATAATATCTTCAGCTTCTTAAATACTACCCCCTTATATCATAAAACAAAAACTCTACAAAACCTTGTTTAAAACTAAATTTAAAGTAGTCGTCTTGAAAGTAATAGAAATATCTTATTACTTAATAGTAATACCTTCTACTTATATTAAAAATACTTAATATGAAGGCAAGTTTTTATTAACATTTATATAACATTTAAAGTATTTACGAAGGTATATACTAATTAGAATAAATATGAGATATACCTTCTTTTAATATACTAAGTAGAAGTATTATTCACCTTCTCCTATATAATATAGAAATAATAACCTTTAGGTAATGATATCATTATACTTTGTAAATATTTTAAAAGTCAATTAGATATTTTAATTATTATATTAGCTTTATAGTATTGAAATTGTCTAAAATATACTTTAATACTTTTATTAATAGCTCATTCATCAATAATACTAACTTCTCATTTTAATTAGAATTTATAATAATTCTAAATTAAAAGGCTACTATCAATAATAATTAATTTAACCTTTATAGTATCTTTACATAAAACGTTTCAATTAAATTTAAATGTATTATTAAGAATCAATTGACTTCAGAGATATATATGATAATAATTAATATAGACTTTATTTTTAGTATAATTATATTACTTCAAAAGATCTTCTAATTTTAAAAACTCCTTAAGATCTTAACCTTTACGAAATCTAGGTTATACTTACTCTATTAATACTTAATAAAACTTAATATTATTCAAAGAAGTACTTTATAATTAAGATTTCAATACTAAAATAATTATGTTAGTTTTTTAAGTTCTATAAAATATAGTAAATAAATGGAAATAATAATATTACTAATACTTCTTTAAATAATATACTAAATTATACCTTGAAGAGATTTATTGATTTAAATTTCATAACTTTATAAATAGAGAGATAGGTAATTCAAATAGAATAGATAGAGGAATCTTTAAATATTATTAATTTTAAAAGGTATGGACTACTAAAAATACTACTATTTATATAAATACATAAGTATTAAGATCATCAGTGAAAAGAAATATTACTGGTATTAATTATACTATACTCTAAAATATATAATAACTATACATATCATAGTATATATAGTAATATACCTTCTATATCTTATTAGTAATAAGTATCAAATATCTAATACTAGCTAAATTAAATATATAGTAATTAGTAAGTAATTATTATATTATAAATCTAGAACTTTATATAATATTATAAATTATATAATATTATAAATTATATAATATAATAATAATCAATAATAATAACTAGAATACTACTTTATACCTATATAGTAATATTATTTTCAATACATATTACCCTCTAGATAAACTAATAATTATTACTATAAATACAAGCTATATATATCATAGTCATAATTAGAAAAGTTTTTAAATATATATTATATATTTACTTAGAAGTCTAATAGTATAAAAAACTAAGAAATACAATATGAATTCCTTTTTAATAACTAAAGTAAAACTTCTAATATTATCCTCAACTACTTGAAAAGCTATCTTTACTAACTATTTTACTACTATATCTTAAAAAAGGTGCAAAATAAATATATTTAGTAAAAGTGAAGTATATAAACTCTATATAACTATCTAAATCTCTTATAATAACTAGTAAATAATATATCTTAGAGTTAATATAATAGTATAACTATATATATAATTGGAATAAATAAATATATATAACTATTAATTATAAGAAAGAGCTTTATATAAGTATTTTAAAATTAGATATATACTCCTAAAGAGGTTTATAGTAAATAGTCTTAAGAAGCTTCTCTAGAACTACTAATTGAGAACTTTTATTCCTTAGATCAATATAATATACTAATTAAATTACCTAAAATTATAGTAAAAAGAAAGACTTTAAAAAAGACTTCTAGTAGTTAAAAGTTTTAATAAGATATTTAACTACTAATTAGGATTTATAAAGTTTAAATATAATAATAATAAGGTTAAATAAAGAATTTAGAAATACTAGAAATACCGAAATACCTAAGGCGTTTTTTAGCTAATAAAAAATATCTAAATAACTTGAAAATAGTACTATTTTTCCTATTTAAACAGTAGAAGTTTAATAAAAATAATAGAGTTATAGAAGGAGCTTCTCACGAAATATAAATAGAAGCTTTACTTAATATAACAAAACTAGTCCATAAGTAGAACTCTCAAAGCTAGAAGAATATATTCAATATAATACACTTGGGAAATAGAGTTTTATGCTAAGTAAACCTCAGATACTTATATTATCTCTACAGGTTTTACTCTATTTAAACTACTTGAAATAGAACTTTATGCAGTATATATAGCTACAATTAGTTAGATATAATAGATACTAGATTTTGCCTCCTAATTACATATAATATATTACACTAGTAGCTCTAATAGGAAACAGTATTATAATATAGCTTTTATTATACTACTTAGTAATTATAAACTCTTTACAAAAAGCCGTTTTTGAAACCTATTATTTCTTTATTAGATATTTATATCCTTTAGCAGTTATAAAAGTCTAATAGTAATTTAATAATATATAGAAGCCAATAGTCTTATACAATTACTCTAAATATATCTATACTTATTTCTAAACCCTGAAATATATAATAAATATTATAGAATATTTCTAATCTAAAATATAAAATCTTCTATTCTTTTAAGTAATTCATAATATATTACTTTAACTACAGAAATATAATAAAGCTATTATATATATAAATATTAGAATTCATAAATCTAGAATTAACTTACTTTTTCAAAAATATAGCTAAAGTCTTAATTCTATAATATACCTTAGTATCAAGAAATAATAAAACATAACATCAATATTAGACTTCGATAGAAAATATTATTATGGTACCTAGACTACTATATTAAGAGTTAGTTAAAAAAGAGATTAAAAACATTATTATTAGCAATATTACAAACTTTATTTCATTCAATCTCAACTTCTATAAGAACTATTAATACTTCAACTGTAATATGAGTAATAAAGTTAAATATAAGTATATTACTAATATACATGAAAGATCAAGATCTATAATCTAAGACTTTAGAAGTTTTAACAGATTTAGAATATTAGTATAACGACTAACATTCTGGTAAAGTAGCTAATGATTAATCTTAACTATAATTCTAACTATCATCTCATATCAAAGTATAATAATATAGTTTCAAAATACTATATATATTTATATTGAAGTTTAAAAGAAATATTTATAAAGTATACTATAGCTAGATTATTCTTATATTTTAAAAGGCAATACTCTTTAGAATCTATAATAGCTATTATTCTACTATTATGAAGTCTTATCACAAATAATATATATAAAAAGACAGCTTACTCTAAATATCATTAGGAATAATTATAAATGGAAATATTAATATATAACATATATCTCCTTATCCAATATCTTCAATATATACTTTCAATTTTATAAATATTTAAATAGATAATATTCATAGCTTTTTCATTATTACTATCTCATATTATAAAAGTAAGAAGATGTAGAAAGTCTCATTTAAATTTAAGGTTAAAATAGCTTTTTAAAAAATAATATTACGAACATTCAATAGAGATATTTTATCTACTAAGAATAATATTCTCTTTTTATTTTAGAAATACTAAAAATCAAAATCAACCCTTATTCATACATATAAAATATCTACAATACCTAGAGAAATATATATTTAATAATATAGATATATAGAATGTATTTTAGTTTACTGTATTGGCTAGAAATACTATCTAACTTCTTCTATATCATATTCAAACAGTAATTCTCAGGTAATAATATCATTATACTTAATAAATATCTTCAATAATGAATCTAAATATTTAACTATAATCTTAACTTTATATTATATAATTTCCCTGAAATATATTCCTATTTCTTTATTGATAATTTACTTACTAATAATACTAATTTCTTATTTTAATTAGGATTTATGATAATTCTAAGCTAAGATACGATTACTAAAAAAAGCTAATTTAGCTTTAAAGATTACTTCATATAGTATTCTTCTACTAAATATAAAGGAATTAGGAATAAAATATATACTTTAGAGTTCTTTTATTATAATAATAAATATAAAATTCATTTATATTTTAATTATATTATTTCAGAAAATCCTCTGACATTAGATATTCTTTTAAGTTCTAATTATTTCATGTATTAACTTATGTTTATTCGATGAATATCTTATGGACCTTAATATTATTCAAGAAAAACACTTAATAATTAATATCATAGTGTTAAATTAGTGACAAAAATACTATAAGCTTTAGAAAAAATAATGAGAATAAAAGAAATAATAGTATTACTAATACTATTATAAAAGAAAACATTAGACTATACTCTTAGGAGCTTTATTCATTTAAATCATATTATTATTTAAGTAAAAAGATGAATAATTAAATAGAATAAATAGTAGTTAGATTAAAGGTCTTTGATCTATTTAAAGTTATATACCTCTTTAGGATCCTTTAAAAGTAATTATACCTAGTAGTTAGCTCTTACCTTATTTATTCTATAGATACTACTAATAGTAAAGAACTATTTAAATAGAAGAAACCTTAAGTAGTAAATACAATTAGTTAATATAATTACTGATAAATATAAGAAGTATATTATAAAGGGAAAGTATAGGCTCATATCTATTATAATTACTTCTTTAAAGGATTATAGTTATATAATAGTAATAATAGCTAGTTAGTAATACTTATTACTAACTATTAATACTTACTAGCTATTAAAAGCTAATAGTAATAGCTAATAGCTAGTAGTAGTTATTATACTTAGTTTATATAATTAGAAAATATATACCTATTAGTTATAGTTGCTTGCTATAGGATTCGAACCTACTATTCTTACTATAAAATAGTAAAAGCCAGCTAGATATTAAACTACTACATTAAGCGGGGATTAAATAGAATAGATAAATAAATATTTCAGTATTATGAAGGTAAAGAAGCATTAATTACAAAAGATATTATCTTCTATATAAAGAAATAGATATCGAAATGAATAATAGAAGACAAAGTTACTAATACTAATTATACTACACTATAGAGTATATAATAAGTATATATATTACTATATATACAATAGGATGTCTTCTACAACTTACTAGTAATAGATACTAAGTATTTAGCACTAGCTATATTAGAATATATATTAATTAATAAATACTTACTATACTATAGATCTAGAGGTTTATATTGCGCTAGATATTATATAGTATAATAGTAATAAGAATAGATAAGTAGAATACTACTTTATATCTATATAATGTGATTCTATATGATAAATATTACCTTCTAGATAGATTAATACTACAATTATGTATATCTTAACATATTGTATAACTAATAGACTCTTAGTTATTATATATAACCTAGAAGTAAAATCTAATATATATTATATATAATTGATCATAATTATATATAGCTATATATTATATCAAACTTTATTTCAACTATTTTTAAGAACGTAGAGCCTATAGAGATAGTACTAATATCTAAGTTTTGACTAATATAAATTCTACCTCTTAAGTATATTAATTAGTTTATTTAGGGGGTAATGTATACTATATATAATCTTTTTATATAGATATAAAGAAATATTCTAATTATTTCTTATTTCTATTATTATATTATATAGTATATAGTATTATCTAAAGCTTTAAGTCTATAGTATAGTAATTACTCACTTATTTCTATATATCTAGCTATTAGTAGTACTAGATACCTGATATCTATTACTAGTAGGATATAGTCAGCATACTACTATATATTGTAATAAAGGGATCCTAAGGCATTCGATAGGAAATCCTGGAGACTTCCTGGAGAAATATTATTCTAGAAGTTTCTACGAAAAGGCTAGAAAACCCTAGAAATAGAAGTATAATAACTTAAATCCTAATAATAAATAGAAAGTTTCTAACTATAAAAATAGATAATATTACGATTAGTATTATGTTCTATAATTGTATGAAAGAAGAATTTATCTCTTAAATATAATATTAAATAAATTATATTTATTATATTAATAACTACTTCACATTTTAAACTCCTATTTATAATTTCTATTATATAATAATATAACGAATTATTTGAAATGTTTATAATAATTCACTCTATTAATGGTATAATAAATTATCTATAAAATACTTATAGAATATTAATTAATTATTATTATATATTTTTAGAAAGCTCCCGCCTAATTGAAGAAGACTCAAATAATAATAATAGTAGACTTATAATAAATTAATTAATTAAGGGGAGAGACTGATAGCTCGCTCTCTACTACGACTATTAGTAGATACATTACCCCTTAAAGTATAATTTCAACCCTCTTACCCCCCTACTAAGTACTATAACTAGCCCCTAGTTAATCTAAGGCTAAACCCCTTATAGCTATAGCTAGTATACCTGCCTTATATTAACCTTTTTATAGATAATAAATAACTAATAACTCCTTTATAATAACTTTACGCTTTTATACCTATATAGCTATATATATATAATTTAAATATCTTAAGATATTTAATTACTATTTACTATAAGTATTCTATTTAAATACCTATTATAATTTTAATATCTATAACCTTAATATCCTTTTTATAAACTAAGTTTTATATACCTTTAAGATATGATTTTATACTATTACTATAAACGTTCTCTACTATTAATATAAACTAATTTATAATTACTATATAAATATAATAAGACTTTACTTATTCTTATTAGTAAATGATCTTTATATATTAAATATAGCTAATAGATAAATAATACTTATATAAATATAGATATTTCTAATATAGCTTAATAGCTTCTAAAGTTCTTATAACTATACTTCTATAATATCCTAATGCATTTAATAACTAGTATTATAGTAAGATATTAATATTGAAATATTATCTAATTAATACTTAGTCTTTAAGAGTATTAACTCAATTTAATAATTTATAAGATAGCTAGATAATTATTTTTTAAATATCTATAAGTTACTTATTCATTATAGCTTTCAGGATAATTTCAATAAAGCATAATTTAATAAGCTAACAGCTTTAATCATAAGAATTATAAGTAAACATTATTATCCTTATAGTACATATTTCTAATTATAAGTAGTTATATAAATTCTTAGGGGACCTTTACTTTATTATGAAGGATATAGAAGAATAATAAATTACAAAACGCCTCAGTCTTATAAGTATTCTATTTTATTCTTTTCTTGAGAAATTTAAAAAAGTTCTTAATTTTATAACCTTAATAGTAATTCTTAGTTATATATTCTAAGCCTAAGCCTTAATAAGGTTTTCCTTATATAGATTATTATTATTAGGTCTTCTATTATTATAAGATTAAATATTAGAACTAGAGATATAATTATCTATAATAATATGTAATTTTATTACTATTTTCACTAGTTATAAGCTAGTATTAGTATGAACACTATTATTAAAAGAGGTTTATAGTTAAATCTATATATAAAGTGAAGAGCTTAGATATTACTCTAAGTATAGAGTAAAAATAACTAAATAAATTAATCAAGAAGTTCTAAATACTTAAAATAGTTATTAAATTATAAAGCGAACAGATTATGTTATATAAATAGTAGTAGATTGGATTTATTAAATTTATATATAAAGTTGAAACTTTATCAGAATTATAAAGTATTCGATTATTAATATTTTACAAAGAGATGGTTTTATCAATAGATATTATTTATTTCAAAGTTTTAGATAGCTATAATATTCTTCTATTACTAATTCAATTTAAGTTTATAATAAGAGAAACCTTGATATTAATGAAGAGAAATACTAGAGATTCTAAAGTTAAAAAGGTTTTAAACAATTGATTTGAAGATCTCCAATTAAGACTATTCAAAGATTATTACTCTTAAGATAGCTCAAATTGAATTATATAATTAATTTGGATTATTTATAAACTTAAGATTAATAATTTCATAATGAGAACTTAAAGTAATTAACATTTGGTTACCTTTGCTCTATACTTAGAAAAGTATCTAAGATCTTTATTCTAAATATAAATTTAACTATTCACTTTACTTAACAATAGTATTTATACTAATACTAACTTATAACTAAGTTAAATAATAATAGAATTACTTGTTATTATAGATAGTTATACGTTCAGTCTTGATATTTAGCTTAATAATAATAGAAGACTGTTTAGTAATAATTAGAAGAACTTTATTAAGATTCAGGCTTAAAATATGTAGCTAAAAGTAATTATCAAGATAATAAGATTAAGAATCTTTATAGATTTCTTAAACATATAGTAAAATAGAATATTTATAAGGGCTAGGTATTCTATAATTGATTATTCGTCTATAATTGTATTTTTATAACAGAATTAAAATCTCCTCAAAGTTTATATAACTACTTATAAAAAATAACTATAAACAAATATAAAGATATCTAGTTATAACTATTATAATTGAAACTATTAATGTATTAAATTAAATCTTAATGAAAGCATTCTAAATACTATAATTAATCGATAGCTTACAGATATTTAAAAGAAAATTATCTGACTATCTTACAGATTTCTATATTAAACTAGTAAAGTTAAAGACTAGGTATTGATTAGAAAGTGTTTTAGGACTAATATTCTATTATCATACTAGTTATAAGATATCTCAAAGTACTATTATAATATAATTAAAAGAGTTTAAAAGCTACTTAGCTATATTAAAAGTATCTATACTTATATAAATATTTTCATATATTAGCTATACCTAATATATGAAGATTATTTACTAATAAAAGTAAGTTAACTCTTACTATACTTATATAGAAATTATAAGTTAGCTTATATTAATAATAAAGAACTTTTATATTGGTTATATAAAATATTATCTTAGGAATAAAGAGAGTTTGGTTGATAGAAATATTAAGGTTATAAATATTAAGGTTATAATAAATATATGGATAGAGTTTTTATAGTTAGTAGTAATTAAATGTCTCGAGATACTTGAATTATATATAACTATAAAAGTATATGATATAAGAATATAAAGGTATAAGGTATTTATAATAAGAGTTATGAATTATTAATTATTAAAAAGATTACTATAAAGTAAGTATACTAACTACTATAATTATAAAAAGTTTAACTTTAGATTAAGTAGAAGCTAGCTATTGTAGTTAGTAGAAGGGTAAGGAGGCTAAAGTTAAAGTTCAGGAGGTAATATATCTACTAATAGTTACAGTAAGGAGCGAGCTATTAGCTTCTCTATAGATTAAGAAGATAGCTAATTTATATATGAATAATTAATGAAAGAATGATACTTCAATTATGTTAATAGCTTTAATTATATATATTGATAAAGAATCAAAGACTTCAGAAATCTTCTTAAAAGTTTATATAGCAATAGGAATTATCCTAAGAGGTCAAATTAGAAATTAATTATACTTATCTATATTTAAAAGATCTAACTTTATACATTACATTATAAAGATAAGTAACTTTATTTATTACTTCTAAAATAGTAGAAAGGTAAGTATAAAAGCAGATTTTATGTATTTCTTGATTTAAAGAATAAACTTATAATATAAAGATTAAACTACTAAATTAAAATCTAGAGGTTAATATAGAAATATTAATAGTCTAGAAGTCTTATAAATAATTCTTATTAATAAATCCTACTTCTAAAGAAAAAGGTTACTTATTATTTAATCTATTATAATCTAGATAAATAAAAGAAATGTTTAAAAGTATTTACTGAAAAGCCTAAGTTTACTTATTATACTTATAAGAAATCTAAATATTTTATCCAAAATCATATCTCAAAAAGTAAAGGTAAAATAAAATTAAACCTAATAAGAAGAATACCTAATAAAAATAAGTCTAACTTAAGAATATTAAAACGCAGTTATAATTTCATTCAATGAAAACTAATTCTTAAAACTTTTAAACTTTTTAGGAAGATTATAATAATAAAGTATAATTCTATTCATACTAGGGAAATATGAAAAGAATAATAGACGCTTTAAATAAAACCTAATTGTAAAATTTAGAAACAAACATCAATATAATTAATAACATATCATAATATAATAATTCTATTTTAATAAGAATAGTAAAGTCTATTTCAATAAATATAAAAATAGTTTATTTAGACTATATTAGAATAATTACATCAATATTCAATCAGCAATTAACAATTTAATTGAGAAATACTCTACATGTAGAAGCATTTTCTATAACTATATCTAATAGAAAAAGATTCTATTTGAATAGAAGATATTTCTAATATTATAAATCCCAATAGAATAATTCTTATATATCTAAATGTATTGGAGTAGGAGTTCAATCTTATCATAAAAGACTAATAAAATATTACCATTCTAATAGTATTATATTCTATCTAATAGAAAATAGACTTAGAATTACAATATTAAAGATTACACTATTTGAAATATTAAGAAATAAAATAAATAATCTGACTTGTTGAAAAGTATCCATTGTTAATAGAAGACATTATTTCGATATTATATAAAATGTATAATATATTAAAGAATATCTAGTATTCGTAAAGCCTATTGTAAGGAAGATTAATGCAAACTATATATATTATCTATATTAATATTACAAAGACTAAAGCTTACAGACTAATAGAAATACCTTCCATTAAGAATAAACAATAAATTAAGACTTACATTTTTAATATTTTATAATATAAAAGATATATTAATATTTAAAATATAGTTCTTAATTATTGAAAAGAAAAATTACTTTAAAGAGTCAATTGAATTAGTTTATATAAATAATTCTAATACAATTATAACTACATTTTTAAAAGTATTATTAAGAGATAGTAGTATAGAAGTTAAAGTATTTTTACTATATATCTATAAATAAAATAGAATATTAGAAAGGATAATTTAAAGTATATTAAATAAAGTCAGAAATGTATTAATAGATATAGATAACTTAGAGTATTTATAGAAATAATTATTAATAATAATTACTTATATTATAGATTAGTTATATATAATAACAGTATTGAAGAAAATACTTATTTAAATATTAACTAAAGACTTCAAGTTAGGAAGGCATTCTATATTTAGTATAAGTTATTTTTAGATTATCAATAGTATTCGGTTTATTAATACTAATTTAGATATTGAAATTAAATCCAAAACGATAAAATTCTAAATACAAAAAGATATTCCAATAAATTATAAATAACACTAAGCCTATAGGATATAGATTGAACAATAAGATAGAATTATTATCACATCTATTATTATATCTTATAAACCAATAAAAAATAAAATTAAAAAGTTATAAATTATATCTTTCAATTAAAAATTAGAATTATAGAAGTATATTGGGATACTTTTATTAGCTTGAAAGGTCTTGTAATTATAATTTACAATACTTAAAGAAACATTAATAAAAGATAATTTTATTTAGAAAGAATTATTTATTAATATAATTAAAATTAATAGTATATCTTTTTAGAAAGGAAAAGTATAGCTATATATTAACCTAACGATAGTTATTAAAATATATAATAAGCCGATAAATAACTAATTCTTATAAATATAAATCTGTTATAACAAGATGTTAAATAATCTTCAAAGAGGAGTATTAGAATTGATACTACTTATAGAAGCCTTTTTAAATCTAAAACTTATAATTCAATAAGTAACTAAATATGAGAAGGCTTACTCAAAAGTATTAAAAAGAAACATTTAAATCATTACTTATAGATTATTCTAAATTAAATAGCAGGAATAATATCTATATATATATATATATAAACACTCTAAGTAGGTCTATAGAGGATTCTCATTATCTACATAAAAAAAGATATATAATAAGATAATAAGACTTTATTAGAATATATCTCAATAGAGATCTTAAGAAAGATATTTATATATAAATATTCCTACTAATTGATAATTACTTAGTAAATTTAGAATACTCTTATAATACTCAACTAATAAATTATAATACTAATTTAAACCAAACTTTCTTATTATAATAAGTATCACACAACTTTAAGTAAAGAGGATAATCATAATACCAAAAATATAAAGAAATCTTAATAAAAATAAATTTCAAAACCTTACTATTAGATAATACTATATATTATAATGATGAATAAGAAGTAATAATAACTATATATATTAATAATATATTAACTTTTAAATAAATTTAAAATATTACTAAAGCCATATTATAAATTTAAATACAGTATTAAGATAAACAACCTAGAAGTATTAGATTCTTCCCTAGGAATCTATTTATAGTTTAATAAGAATAAAATAGCAATTTTATAAAACAACTATATAAAAGAAATATTCAAATAATCTAGAGAATTTATCTACTTAACTATTATTTTTATAGAAGTAGGAACTACTAGAATAAATAGATAGATAGGGAAATCAACAATTAAGCTATTACTATAAATAACTATAAAATTAGGAGAAACGTAATATACTAAAAGTAGCTTTCTTAATATAAAGATTTTTTAAAATATTCATAATAATAATAGTTAAATAGAGGGAGAAATAGTAATTTAATTAATAGTATAATTAACTACTTCTAACTATTATTTATAGAGATATTAGATATTAAGATTATTATATAGAGGGTTTATTTCAGAATTCTAGCTATACTACTAGAATTCTAACGATACTACTAGAGTTCTAATTATAATTATAATATATAAGCTATTATAGTTATAATATATAGAGTATTATAACTATAGTATATATACCTTAGTATAACATATAAGCTACTATAACTATAGTAGCTTATATGTTATACATAAAACGCTTTATAACTATAACGTATAGGCTAAAATATAGCGCATACATATTTCTAATACTCTATAAAAAAGTAAATCTCTATACCTTTATTTTATTTACACAAGGATTACTAGGGGTAAGAAGGTAAAGTAAGTATGTATTTATAAAGGTGATTTTTATATGATTTATTTATATAGAAATATTAAAGAATTTCTTATTATTCTTATTAGAATAAAAGAAATAGAAGTTTTTTATTTATTAGAATAAATCTAATATTTCCTTATAAGGCACATTTCGTTCGTATATAGTTTACTTATATAAGAACTTATAAGATTTACGTAATAGTAAAAAGAGAAAACAATATAAAGTTATAGCATTTAAAATTTATAAAAAGTAAAAAAGGAAAGACTTTTAAGACATTTTATTTTGAAATTTAGATATAATTTATTTAAATTCTACTAAGCTTAAAAGTTTAAGTGAAATATTAGATATAATATCTTAAATTTATATATTTTGCTTTATTATGAAGTTTAGGACTTTTAGCTAGTTTTCTTATTATTAAACTATCTATAGAATCTTAGGTTTTTTAGTTTTAAATAATCTTGATCTTAAATTGATATATTTATAATTATATTATAAACAAGTTACTTTTCTATAAGTATCTAATAGAACTATGTATTTAGCTTTATTAGTAGATAAAGTTACTATTCTTTATATTATAGTAAAATAATATATCATATTACTATCTCTTTTTAAATAGAAAATATAAGAAGAAAAAGATGTTTTATTATTTAGATATCTTACTTAATCTAAATCAATATATCTTATAATATTTTAAATAAAAGATATATTTTTATAGTTATAAATTAATCTCTAATCTTTTGATTATTAAAATAATTCTATCTACAGTTAAAAGTTAAAAAATGAATTTTTATCTAAATTATAAATAAATTAAGAATAAGTTATTATTGTAAAAGTAATATCAGGCTTTATTCTTAGAGCTAAATATGATAGAAGTCTTATATCTTATTAAACTTCCACAATATCTCTTTAAAGCTTTTTCTTTATTTTTAAGTAATTTTAAATTATTATGTATAAGAGTTTTAAACTTATAAATAGTTTCTTTCTTTAACTTTGTAGTAATTTTCTTAGTATATTTATTTCAATCAATAGTAATTCTTTGTTCTTAATTTATAGATAAATTATAATTAAAAGAATTAGAAGGTTTTCCTAGGTTTTATAATTCTTTTTTTATATAAAAGAATTATATATATAATTAGTCATTTCTAAATTATTTATAACTAGGAATATGTTATTAATATAAGAAGCTAAAATAACTATATAGGGCTTTTTATTTAAAATAAGAACTACTTTATTACAAAGAGAAATAATAAATCTTATTAAATAAAGAATATCTTTAGATAATTCTATTAAAATTAAGAATTTAGTTTGGGAGTATCTAATATTTTATTTGAGAAATAAATAGAACTATAGGTTGTATTATTTCTATAGATATTTATATTTATATTAGGATTAAATTCTAAGTAATTCTTTTTTATATTGAAATAAAATCTAGTTAGTTGATAAATATATATAGGTTTATTGATATTAGTGTAAATAAGTGTGAGAGTAATATTATATTATATTAAAATCTATTTTAAATAAATAGTAAGAATTATTATATATCCCTAATCTTTAGGTTTATAGGTTATATTAAAGGTTTCTACATAATTAATATCTAAATGTTAATTATAATTATAAATTATTTATCTAGTTTTATATTTAGTTTCTTTCGCTATATTCTTTACTTTTAATTTATAAACTTATTTATTACTTAGAATATTAATAATATTACTATTAATAGTAAATAGAAGTATTATTTTCTAACTGTTTATAGATTTTTCTTATTTTATTTCTTTTATTATAATTAGAATCTAGTCTTTTTATTTAGGAGATTAAAATACTTAAATAAGAAAAGTAAGGTTTTCTACTTTATTTACTCATACAATATCAGAAGCTTGATTATCTTCATTCGTTCTTCTATAAAAGTCTAAATTATTAGTTAAACTAGAATAGTTTAAAATAGTAAAAAAGTATTTTCTTTATAGGCTTCATAGTTTATTTAGTTTTATCCCATATAGTAAGTTAATTAATCTACAGGTTAGACTTTCCTTGAATATTATTATTATTTTCTATATTTAATTCTAATATCGTCTTAGTTTTAGTTATTTTAATATTTGAATTTTCTTCTAGATTCATTCTAGTTATATCTCAAACTTCAGGTATTAGATTTATTATAGAGTTACTATTATTATTGTTATAATTTCTTTAATCTATACTAGAAATAGAGTTATTTCGATTTAAAATACATTATTATCAGGCTAATTAAATTTATAATTATTAGAATTCCTTTTTGAATTAATAGGTAAAAGCAATTCCTTTTCTAAAGTATAAAGAGTATTTTCTAGGATTTGTATATTTCTAGACTATATAGCGTTTTTTTTATTAAAGTCTTAAATCTTATAAGTATTATTATTATAAGTTATAATAATTCTTTTATGAATTCTTATATCTAATTCTTTTATATTGGAATCTTTATTTTTATATTAATAGAAACTAACCTATATCTTACTATTACTAATACTAGGTTTTATTTTATTTTTTGATTCATAGGGAGTCTTGAAACTTTTAGAAATATAAAGAGCTCTATTGTATATATATATAGCAACTATTGAAATATTTCTTTATAAATAATAAGGTAAATTTGAATAATAAATTGAAATCCGAATTTTATTAGTTAGAATTCTTATTTTTCTTTCTCTTAAACTATTAGGTTTAGAAATATAAAGAGGTTTAATATTTTAAATAATATGAGAATAAGAATAAATATCTTTTATCCTTTTATTAGTAAACTTATTACTTCTATTAATATTAAATTCTGCTATTTTTCCTTTATTATTATCATTATTTATTAACTTTTGAAATTTAAGAAAGATTTTTAAAACTTCTTTAGCTAATTTAGTTTTTAATAAACATTCCTATATAAATCTAATTAATTCATTAATAAATAGGATGAATCTATTAAATCTATTATATATTAAAAAAGTTATAAGTTTATATAAATCTAAGTTAATATAATATAAATATTAATAATTATATTTCTATTTGTTTATTTTTTTTCTAATATTATTAATAAAGCTTCTTTTAATATAAACTTCATATATATAAAGAATATTTATTTTATTTATTTTATAAGATAGATTTATAATATTCTCTTTCAAAATACTTCATATTATCTATATTAATATAATCTAAATAGTTATATAAAAGTTAAATATTCTATAATATAATAATAGAAAGAACAATATCCTTTTATAAAATAGGAATATTAAATTTATATAAATTATTTTTCTTAAATCCTCCTATTAAAATAGAATTCTTTTCCATACTATATAATATAGGTTTTTTCTAGAAAATTAATATAATTCTTATA